>BNST01002590.1:0-20802 GCA_019650275.1 Xylocarpus granatum | reverse complement strand
TCAGTGAAAACTTTAAGGTTTCCATAAGTATCCAACAACAGATTTTCTGGCTGCAACAGAAATCAAGAAAGGAAGAAAATAAAGTATTATTTCTCTCGTTAGGAATAAACAGACATCAACACTCCGAAACAACTACATCAAAAAGAAAACAAAACAAAAGAAAAAAAAAGTGAAAATATAACGTCAAGTTTGTTATAAATACCTGAAATGCAATGGCGTAATCATAATCACCAGCATTAATAGAATGCTGACAGTATCTCCGATGCCGTCATACTTGCTCTCATCCTCCATGATTTAGACTTTCACATAAAATCTAGTGTAATCCTGTATGCCATGTGGGTATGAAATAAATGGATGAGAAAAAAAGTCATTTGCCATTCTTACATTGATGGCGAGAATTTAGGCTGCATCGTACTGGTTCTATTATCCAGATGAAACCAATATCTAGTGGTGCTAGGTCTCATAATCTGAACAAGTGATATAGTAATAAGTAATATCATCGTGATGGCCCCTAACATAGTATATTTAAGCTATTATGGAAAAGTTAAAACTCTACTCAAAACACACCTGAAGGCACATAATACTGAAATAATGCAATAATGTTTGAATCCATCTTACAACAGAGATAGACAAAACAGGTGTAAGAAAGAATACTTTGAGATCAAAGAATTCATTGTCACATCACAATTTTTGTGCAAACGTCTCTCTCTCACAGTGGACAAAACTACCCAACGACTATAAATATTTTTTTGTCTATGTCTGCCCATCACCTGAACATAATAGAATGATATTCATTCAAAAATGACCAACAGTTTGACAATTCTAATATTGGAACATCTGAATTACAATTCGATATAGATGTTGCAAGACATTTCTAATTTTGGGCCCGTACGAAACTGTTTTCATTCACACATGCTAACTGTCTGTTGAGCTCCTTCATCTCACGACCATATGCTTTATGCTCTATATTTTACAATTTAGATCCATTTGGGGCTCATAATATAAAAGATTGAATATCTGGTAAACCAACCATTAAAAACGTGTGGACCATAAAAACTTTGCTGAAAACCAGTATTACACCATGCTCCAGAAAGAAGACATGAATTTTAAAGAGAGCCAAGAAGTTAATCAAGCTCTAATGATTTCCGTGAAATAGTTCTAAAGTGGGGTCATGTTTGCCATACCTTAGTGGGTTGTTATGCATGTGTAGTGTGGGTGTGTCGATGTGCAGAAATGCGGGGTGATTTTGGTGATGATGTATGTGTGTGTGTGTGTTGAGAGAGAGAGAGAGAGGAGAGAGAGAGAGATGAGAGAGAAAGTGACACTCATATAATTGAACAACATTTGGATGCTTAACCAACTTCATTGTTGCAATTTCCCGCTTGATCTGTAAAAGTGTGCAGAATGCATCATCATAACCTCAATAAATCTTGACAAAGTTATTTTTCCTTTTTTACATGATGCAATATTCGAAAAATGAACGTTGGGTCCTAGTCCTTGCAATGAAAATCACTTTTTCATAAGTAACAAGACTGTTAAACCATATCAAATCATCTAGAGTCTGATTCCCAGAAGTAAAACCAGGTCTACTACACTATACATGGAATCTCATGAAAAAAGTTTTTTAGACTAACAGAGAATAGTTAGTGAATAAAGCTTATATCCTATAATACATACATAGACCTAATTAGGGGCCCTTACTTTCAATTATGATCCTAGGCACGAGAGAGGAAGACACAAGATAAATGTAAACATAACTAACTACTGTGCGGATATTTTAAAAAAAAAAGAAGAATAAGACGACGCTGATTCAGACCCATCCTTGTTTAGCTTAAGAACCTTCATCTTTATTAATCGAGAATCTTAAGTGCGACATGTTCCCCGGTCTCAGAATTCCGTGCAAACTTAACTTTTGCAAATGTACCTTCACCAATTGTTCTTCCCACCTCATATTTACCCACTCGACGTTTAATTTTAGGTTGACTCATGCTTGATTTACAAGTCGTGCCTTCTACTATTTCCAAGCTCTAAGCTTTTCCTCAAATGATTATTCAAGATAATAAAGTAAATTGTTAAACTAACAAAATTTTTAAATCACAAAAAATTAAAAGATAATTTGTAATACTACATAATGAGGCAAAAAGGACAGTGTTAGTCGTAGAGATGGGTTATATTGTGATTACATAAATAGGTGACCTAATTTTTCAAGAGAATATACTTGATTGAGATCTGTAATCCATCTATAACAACTACAATGCACATCAGAAGATATCACTCCTGTTATGGTTCTTCCACTCTATGAATCTCTAACTATTAAAATAAGTACACCTTTAATGTGTTTTGCAGTACATTACTCACAATTGAGAAAAATTTCTATCGCTGTGCGCATTAGTTGATTGTGAGTTTGAGGATGTTTGTGGTTATGTTGTGAAATCCGGTCGTGGAAATGTGTGAGGACAACTGAAAATGAAACATACAAGAATTCCAATACTCTACAAAGAAAATCTTGGTGATAACAACTTCTCAGGAAGAGAACAGGTGGGAGAGGACATGGAAATGGAGGACAAAGCATAACAAAACAATGTCAAAGGCTTGAAGTTGGCATTATCAATTTTAGACAACATTTTTTACAATTTATTACATTTGAAATGAAAGGGTCTCTCACCAAACAGACTATGAACCCACTTAAAAAATGCCAAAAATGTGCCACAAACTAGTGAATGCCGAACTTAGTCATAAAAACGGAACACCCAGTTTGCCCAAATTTAACATAAGTTATCATCAAAGTTTAAGCATAATGTAACACACACAAACTTCTTTGCAATTTCATAACACAGACAGAAAATACAAGGGATAACTTACAAGCCCTAAAATCCAAAAAAGAAAGACCATCCAAACCCCAGTTTCAAGTAATATCTCTTAACACAAGACTTATCTTACGATGTGCAGAAATGAAAAGTAGACGCCGAAACAAGTGAGAAAAAAACAAGCAACTAATACCTAGATATTTCTATTCAACAAGTGCATGATCCTGCAAGAACATATCAAAATACCACTTTACAATGCAACATTTAAGAAAATAACCTTTCACGCCAAATCTAATAGGGCGTCCATACCATTGTAAATAACAGATCGGTGGAGGAGTGAGAGTGATTCCATAACTCCCATACTAAAATATACAAGTTGACACGAAACCACAAAAAAAGAGCAAGCAAAAACCTTGCGAAGAGTGGAATCAAACCGCAAATCACAATGCCCAGTTATGGATTACTAAATTGCACGGAAGTCAAATCGAATTCAAACCAGTACTTCCCAAACACTTGTATTTACATTCAAACAACCATGCACACAATAATGACAATTCCTACTCCATTATAAAAAAACTTTTGTTGAGAGTTTTACTGAATATCGCTGTGCAGAACAGAATCTTTTCTGTTTTTGTTTAAGACACCGTCTACCCGACAATCGTAAAAATGCCACTTAATAAAAATTAAACTTAAATATTTTTTTTGCTTTTTGTTTTTTTTTTTACAAAAAGAAAAAATGCCAACAAGCCGTAGCCCTTTACATAAGATATCTGCAGGAATAAGAATTGATCCAAATCTTCAAGATACTCAACTAATAGAAAGGGAACAAAGATTCAAGGAAGAGTAAAAGAGCAAATACATAAACCGAATTACATGTTTATGTACGTGGGATTCTTGTTCATTACAATAAAGAAACGTAAAAATTAAAAGCCAATAATGTAATGACAAGAAAAAGTAAATAATAACAAGTAAAGGATGGTATTAAGGAAATACTTGGAACAGTGTAATGGAGAGCGAGCGAGAGAGAGAGAGAGAAGAGAGAGTGAAAGAAGAGAGGAGATAGAAGGAAAGCTGCGTTGGCTTTTCGCCTTGGCTTTTGAAGAGTGTGATCAATAGCCCAAACTGGGTTTTAGATTATAAAATTTCCTCAATCATTTGTCATACCTACATGGTTCATCACTATAACTAAAGACCAATCTCATTTACCCCAACACAGACAAAGGACAAAAGACATTTCTTCCCCTTAGCTTATCATCGCCAGGCCACTCAGAAGCAAACCAAGTTCAAAATTATTACTTTTGTAATAAATGAAGCATATTCTGTGAATTAAAAAGGAAATTGGTCTCTGAATGGCAATTTTGAAATAAATAGCGACCTCGATTGGGGAGGAAAACGGAGGACCTTGCTACCCTACTCTTACTAACACCGATGATCAGGTCAACATCTATCTGCGTTAGAGACGGACAAAACTCACACTACTACCACTGTGGTCTATTGTCTGCCCTCTAACACTATCACGACATACTACCCAGAAGGCTTGGTTAGTAGAATATTAATTTTATTTAAATTTATAATTATTAGTATAATAAAATAATCAAAATTAATATAAGACAATTTATTTTATTATCAATAATATATTTTATAAATATAGTCATAAATGTAAGGTACACACCTCATTTTTACAAATAATATGATTTGGGTAGGAGCTGATTAGTACTTCTCTTTACGTATCACGCAATGGCGTGTGGTGATGTCACGATGAGTTTTAATAAAATTATTATATCCCATTATTTAGCTTAATTACATTTGAAGCAACTTACATTCATTTTCATGACAGTTCAGTCCCACTCGTTAAGATTAATTAACCCTTTTTTATTTTAGTTATTTTTTTTTTATAAAAAAATTAAAATCTCGTAAATATAACAATAAATCTTTTTAGATCCCACTTTTTCTGCGAGTCAATATCATCGGTTCAAGCTAATAAATTAAGATTTTTTTTTTTACTTATTTAATTTTTTATCACATTTAAATATTGAAATAAAATAAAAAAAAAAAAATTCTTTTTAAAAAATAAAAGTAACGAGAAAGAAAAGTTTTTTTGTATTATTTTTACTATTTTTAATCAAAATAAAAAAATTAATTTAAATTATTTTATTTTTCATTTTCCCCTTTTCTTTTCACTCAAACACAACAAAGAATATTAAAAGTATAATACATTTAAATCAAACTTTAGGATAAAAAAATTCTCGGATGACATATGAAACAAGTTAAGTACATTTTCTTTATTAAATCGGCTTGGAAATTATATTAAATAGAAATTGAGCCTTTGCCTCATTATGATGATGTTGCAAACAAGGTTAATAAAGAGTACTTGCAAAGAAAGATTTTGAATGGGAATTCAAGCAAGGCTGAGAGAGGTAGTTTGGTGGACAGCAAGGAAGAAGGCAGGATGGTCCAAGGAGCAAAAGTTAAGGCTAAGTGTGATAAATGTGGACGGATGCACAACCTTAAAGACAAATGCTGGAAGTGTGGGCCACTGTAAGATGCTAGGTCATACTAAAGAAAAATGTTGGGTTCTTAATCCACATTGAGGCCAGTCAACTTCAAGGAAAAGGCACCACCACAAGGTGCTCAAAATGCAATCGAAAAAGGGAACTCAAAACTCCTTGAGGATTTGGCCAAACTACTTCGGAACCATCTTCCAAGCTCCTCTCAAGGTATGATTTCCAACTCACATTTTAAGTTTGACCCTTGGGTTATTGATTCAGGTGCTACTAATCATATGTTTAGAAATAAAAACATGGCATCTAGAATAGAAACCCTAGGAAACATTAGAAATGTGACAATAGCCAATGGTAGTGAAATACCCATTAAGGGATTAGGAGATATTAAAGTTTTATCCAAGAGAAACAAGTGGCCTTTATATGCCAAATTTTTCATCAAATTTGCTGTCCGTTAGTAGAATAACAAAAGACTTAAATTGTTGTGTCACCTTTGAACCCAATAAGGTGATATTTCAGGACATGTCAACCGGGAAGAAGATTGGTGAGGGAACCTTACATGACGGCCTATATTTTTTGGATAGTACCAATCAAGCCCTTAGAGTTGAGGAAGACAGTGGACTTCAGAAACTTTGGCATGCAAGACTAGGCCATCCTCCTAGTAACATTCTGTGTAAAATGATTCCGAAAATGAAGTTTAGTGATTTTAAACAATGTAGGGCTTGTAATCTTGGAAAACAGACTAAACTTCCTTTTGTACATTCGGAAACTTGTTATAATGAAATGTTTGATCTTGTTCACTCTGATCTATGGACTTCTCCTTTAGAATCTCACAATGGCTTTAGATATTTTGTCACATTCATTGATCACAAGTCTAGATACACTTGGATATACTTGATTAAAAACAAATCAGAGACCTTATCATGTTTTAAAGAGTATGTTTCCTTAATTGAAAATCAACTTGGCAAAAGGATTAAGATTCTTAGGAGCGACAATGGGGGAGAATATACTAGTCACGCCTTTGAGAATTACTTGAGCACTTTAGGGATAGTTCATCAAACGACTTGCCCCTACACACCTGAACAAAATGGTGTGGCCGAGCGGAAAAATCGGCACATTTTAGATGTAGGAAGGTCACTAATGTTTCATCACAATGTCCCTAAAAGATATTGGAATGAAGCCATTCTCACTGCCATACATTTGATAAATCGTATGCCTTCGAAGTTGTTGAATGGAAAATCTCCTTTTGAATTGTTGCATAATAGGCAACCAAACTTATCTTATCTAAAGGTATTTGGTTGTACTTGTTATGTTCACATCCCTAATCATGCTAGAGATAAATTGAGTCATAGGAGTGTAAAGTGCATATTTTTAGGGTATTGCATTGATAAAAAGGGTTATAAATGTTTAGATCCTTCTACGAATGAGAAATTCTTGTCAAGAAATGTTACTTTTCTGGAAAGTGATCCTTACTTTGATAAAGTGAGAAATGAAGGAGAAATGAAAGGGGATCCTCTTCCCCTATCTATTGTAGGTAATCGGTTGAGTTTGTTAAGGAATAACGATCAAATCAATAATGGAGTTAGTTTGAATGAAAGCGAAAAAGAGGATTTTATCTATGAAGATTCAACACAACAGAATGGTGATATTCATGAACCATTGGAATCAAATGAAGAACAAAACATAGTTAGCGAAAGTCAAAGTGAGGAAACACCTTGTGATGAGAACCCTAATGATCAATTAGTTTTAGAGCATGAAATCCCATTTAGTTCCTCACCGGTGGGTCAAAATGAGAGAGAGTCCGATTCTTCATCACATGATCAAAATTTTCCTCTTAGAAGATCTCAAAGAATTAGGAAGCCTCCATCCGAATGGCAGAAAAATAGGGTATTCTTTTATGGGAACAAAGTCACAGCACATCCTATACAAAATTATTATACCTTAGATAATGTTAAAGAGAGTTATAGAGTGTTTTTAAGCAAATTGGATAGTTTGAAAGAGCCATCTTGCTACAACGAGGCCAAGGACATTCCTATTTGGAGAAATGCCATGGATGAGGAGTTGGAAGCTTTAGTTAAGAATAAGACATGGGAAATTGTTACTCTTCCCCAAGGTAAGAAAACAGTTGGGTGTAAATGGGTGTACAAAACCAAGCTGAAGAGTGATGGTTCCATTGAGAAACATAAAGCTAGATTGGTTGCTAAAGGATTCACTCAAACCTATGGTTTAGATTACACGGAGACATTTGCCCCAGTAGCCAAAATGAACACCATTAGAGTTATTTTGTCCTTAGCCACTAATTATGAATGGGAAATGTATCAAATGGATGTTCGAAATGCTTTTCTCCAGGGGGAATTAGAAGAAGAGGTTTACATGGATATCCCACAAGGATACAACATTAAAGTACCAAAACCGCATGTATGTAAGCTTAGAAAAGCCATCTATGGCTTAAAACAATCTCCTAGGGCCTGGTACTCTAAGTTGTTAGGTGCTTTAACTTCTCAACACTTTAAGGTTAGTAGTGCTGATCACTCTTTATTCATAAAACACTCCAATAATGGTATTACTGTTGTGATAATATATGTGGACGATATCATTATAACAGGGAGTGATACTTTGGGAATAAACAGCACTAAAAGTTATTTAAAGTCTACTTTTGATATTAAAGACCTTGGACACTTACGGTATTTTCTAGGTATAGAGATAGCCCATTCTAATAAAGGGCTATTTCTATCCCAAAGAAAATACACACTTGATCTTTTGAAAGAGACAGGTAAGCTTGGAGGGAAGATAGCATCAACTCCAATTGAAGGACAAGCCAAAAAGAAGGAGGGCAAACCAATTGAAGACATCAAGCAATATCAAAGAATTGTGGGTAAGTTAATCTACTTAACTATTACAAGACCTGACATTTCTTTTGCTGTGAATCAGGTAAGCCAATTCATGACTTGTCCAATGACCAATCACATGGAAATGGTGGACCGAATACTCAAATATCTCAAAGGGACTCTAGGACAAGGATTACTAATGAAGAAACATGGACATCACCAAATTTTTGCCTACACGGATGCTGATTGGGCAGGAAACATTGAAGATCGCAAGTCTACAACTGGATATTGTACTTTTGTTGGTGGGAATTTAGTGACTTGGAAGAGCAAAAAGCAAACCGTGGTGGCCAAATCAAGTGCCGAAGCTGAATATAGAGCAATGGCTTCAACCACCAGTGAATTGATATGGTTGAAGGCATTGGTTGAAGATTTGGGTTTTAATGTCGAGGCACCTATGAAGCTACATTGTGATAACAAATCGGCGATACATATTGCAAACAATCCGGTGTTTCATGAGAGGACCAAGCATATAGAGGTAGATTGTCACTTTATAAGAGAAAAGTATTTGAACAAGACAATCTCAATGCCTTATGTCAAGAGCGAAGATCAATTGGCGGACATATTCACCAAACCTCCGAGTATTCAACAACTTCAAAAGTTTGTATGCAAGTTGAACTTGATCAATTTGTTCAAGCCCAACTTGAGGGGGAGTGTTGAAAATGAAGGGATTGAGGGTGAAGATAAAAGGCCCAAATAACTCTTTGATTGGCCTATGTACACCCATATCAAGCCCTAAAGCCCATATCAAGCTAACCACTAAAGGACGAAAATAACGGCTAGTAAGCTAATCACTAATGGACGAAATAACGGCTAGTTCTTGAAATTGAAAGATATGTTGTTGTGTGTTGTACCTAGCTATTAGGGATGCTGTATATAAATACCCTAGATGTGTAATATTGAAGTGGTAGAAAAACAAGCTTCTTTATTCTTTCATCAATATTTGCTTTGACATTTCTTTTCTTCATCAATCTTTTTTTCACAGAGGGGGAGTGTTGAAGTTGAAGAAGAAATTGAGGGTCAAGATAAAAAGCCTAAATAACTCTTTGATTGGTCTATGGACACTCTTGTCAAGCCCAAAGCCCATTTCAAGCTAACCACTAGAGGACGAAATAACGGCTAGTTCTTAAATTTGAAAGATATGCTGTTATGTGTTATACCTAACTGTTAAAAAAGCAGAATTAGCTTGTACCTAGACGTTAGGATGTTGTATACATATACCCAAAATGTGTAAAGTAAAAAACAAGTTTCATTATTCTTTAATGAATACTTTCTTTCACACTTCTTTGTTTGATCATCAATATTTTTTCTCATATCAAAAATCAAAATAAAGAAATTAAGCTAGGTAATGTGTTGTACCTAGCTGTTAAAAAAGTAAAATAAGCTTGCACCTAACCGTTAGGATGTTATATATAAATACCCAAGATGTGTCAATATTTTAGCTACTAAAAAAACAAGCTTCTTTATTCTTTCATCAATACTTTCTTTCACACTTCTTTGTTTCTTCATCAACATTTTTTCACATTGTCATCACATAATGCCTCAAATACTCTTCGAGTAAGGCATTAACTCGTTTAGTCTGCCCATCCATCTGTGAATAATTGGCAATGAAAAGTTTTAACTCAGTGCCCATGAGATTGAAAAGTGAAGTCTAGAATCTGCCTGTGAAGCGTGTATCTCTATCGCTCATGATATCTTCTGGCACTCAGAAGTACTTTATCACATGCTTGAGCATCGGCTCTGCAACTCTCTCTGCCGGACACGCATGTGGTGTGGGAATAAACACAGCATTCTTTGAAAATCTGTCAACCACCATCAAGATTGGATTATAATCGTCTCCCGCCTTTGGCATTCCTGATATGAAATCTATTGAGATTGACTGTCAGGATCTCTAGCTACTTAGCAGGCTGAAGTCTCATTTGTTAACGGAACTAACCAGACAAATCACTCCACCAACTAAGAACGGCCATGCACCACCACCCATAGAATGAAGAAAGAGCTCTCAGTGTGTCAATCCTTACTATGTCTGGACCTGGTAAGTTTCCCCCATGTTGAGTCAAATTAAACCACAGGCTCCACTCCTGGTGGTACCCTTCCATCAATTCCTTGAAGTTTCAGCCTTGCGACCATACTCCCCCTGGAACCCAAAGACATTCATTTCTCATAAGGTGCTAGCGGAGTCCTAAAAGTAACATCAGCTGATTCTTGGTCGGCATCGTTTATGGTTGAGACTAGGACGGTATCTGATCGTCTTGATTAATGAAAACATCCTTGTCAAATGCTTTTGCAGTTGTTCTTCTTTCATAAATCCAAGAATTTCACCTCTGACTATGAAATATAAATGCCCTCGACTGCCCCTGTTAATCATTACTCCGATCCCGAACGCCAACAGAATAGGACCAAAATCCTATGATGTTATCCCACGCTAATGTATCCAAAGTGTAGGCATGCTTTGAGCACTCTAATTTCTTCAAAGTAACGCGCGAGGCGCGACCCGGCCAGTTAAGGCCAGGAGCGCATCATCGACAAAAGGGAAGAACCAGTGCACACCGTAAGGGGGACCGGTTGACCCAACCCAACGTCAACCTATGAACTTTTTAACTGCAACAACTTAAATATATCCTGTTGGAGCTATAATTATCGCAGCTGCTGGGACCATCCTTGCCCTCCAATAGATCCTCGTTAAGGGATTTAGATTGTACTCATTCCAATTACCAGGCTTGAAGAGCCTGGTATTGTCTTTTATTGTCACTAACTCCTCATGTTAGGATTACGTAATTTACATGCCTGATGCCTTCCTTGGATATTAGCCATTTCTCAAGCTCTCTCTCTAGAATTGGACCCTAATTCTCCGTCACCTGTCACCACCATGGTAGATGTCACAGGGTCTTTGTTTAAAGCGGCTCCCTGTGATGCATTGAGGCTCTCCTCAACTAGGACACTCAATTTTTCTGCTCTTTAACTCATACAGCACAAGATATGGGGCACAAAAGAGCAAACACGTAAGAATAAAACAATGCTACAAGCAACCACAATGCACATGAGAGTTACGAAGGCACCGACCTTCAACCTTTTTATTACTCATAAAAAGGAATTACAAGTGCTACCTCACTCATACTTGGCTCACAAGTTTATGAAATTTCCATAACATGTACCTCTCTCAAGTACTATCTCATACTAAAGGGTCTTGCCCCTTTGGTTCCTAGGGTCATTAGGAATCCTAATCCTAGTGTAACTCCTATAATCTGAGTATATCTTGTGTAATCCAATTATATCTTTGTACGCATCCAATTTTGCGTAGAACTCTTTGCCATAAGGAGTTCTATGCATAGTTGAACTCTGTTGCATACAATAGCCCACCACGCTGTGCCATGTTACACTCCTACTGTGCTTAGGAGTTGTGATCCAACTAGTCGGATCTTACTCAAACTCTTGGTGTGATCCGCTTGTTCGATTGGGCCACAGGAAGAATCCTATCCCAACTCAAACTCTACAAATTGTACCTCACACACCTTTGTCTTCTGAGGTTTGGACCATAAGGAATCCATTTAACCCTACATCAATTGGGGAAGTATTTCTCCAAGATATAGATGTACAGGAACCTTCTTATTCTGCCGAACAGCCTGCCTGCCAGTGCCACACACAGGTGCCCAGCGCCCCGCGCACCATCCACCAACCTTTGCATGCTACACGCCTCCATGCCATATTATCATCTGTTCACTACCTACCAAGCCCAACTTACCTCTGTTGTGCTTACTCAATCCACGTTACCTTGTGCGTGTTGTGCCTACAACCCGCAATAACTCCCCCATTGGCTAGGACACAGTGCCATCCTACCTTCAGCTGCATGCTCCCGATCAATGTCATGATAAACCTTCCCCACATAAAGAATCCAACATCTTCGTTGGATTGGAGAGGTATTCTTGCACCTGTTTCTCGAATTGCCACAATGTAGCGTCTCGTTCCCCACTAGTATCTACAGCACTTCCCCCTTTCCACTGAACCAAATACTCCGTTCTTCGGTTCTTTTTCACTCTGCTCCAAGACTCGATGATTAGTATCTTCTTAACCTCCTTGTCGAACTGCTATTGAATCACAGGGCGAAGCTCGCCTGACCTGTTGGCATTGTTTATCAAGCAAATCCTTGTGAAAGGGATTCAGGAAACTTATGTGTACTGTGGGGTTTATCTTCAACCTCTCAGGTAGTTTCAGCTTATAAGTAACTTTTCCCACCTTTTGCACTACTTCAAAGGGGTTGTCGTACCTGGGTACCAATCCTCTGTGCATGGTTTTGCTACTGATCTTCTTCCATATATGTGGAGTTAGCTTCACCAACACTTTAGCACCCACACTGAAGTCTAGGTCTCTCCTTCCAGCATCTATATATTTCTTCATGTGACGAGCTGTCTTAGCTAAGCTATTGAAAGCTAGCTCAATCAACTCCTCTTTGTCGCATTGTTCTGCTTTGCCACCTTATGTGGCATTTTAGGCTGTTGCCCCATCATCACCTTAGTTGGACGCATCTCCATTGAAAAGGATTTGTGAATGTTGTAGCAAAATTGAGCCGAATCGAGCAAGTCTACCCAATTCCTGTGGCTTGCCATCACATAATGCCTCAAATCCTCCTCAACTAAGGCATTAACTCGCTTAGTCTGCCCATTCATCTGTAGATAATTGGTAGATGAAAATTTTAACTCAGTGCCCATGAGATTGAAAAGTGAAGTCCAGAACCTGGCTGTGAAGTGTGCATCTCTATTGCTCAGGATATCTTCTAGCACTCCGAAGTACTTTATCATATGCTTGAGCATCAGCTCTGCAGCTCTCTCTGTCAGACATTCTTCAACAATCTGTCAACCACAACCAAGATTGACTTATAATCATCTCCTGCCTTGGGCATTCCTGATATGAAATCCATTGAGATTGATTGCCAAGGTCTCTCTGGTATAAGTAACAACTGAAGAAGGCCTGTTGGTCTTCTTCTCCACTTGTATGTCAAAACTTGTCTAGTATGCCAATTAGACAAGGATGTCCTGCCTATCTTGGATCATGAGTTTCTTGCAAGAGTGTCTTGGGAAGTTCCCCTCCATGATCTCCCTCGACGAGCATAGACTATACCATTTTCTAGCCAATATCTCTGCAAAATTGCTTCGTGGATTTTCCTTACAAAGTTGTTTGTATGTTAGATCCTGGTCCACATCTGCCTCACTTTGTTTACAAAGTCAGAAGTGAAGGTTGTGAGAGCAACCACATACCCTTTTACACTTTTCCTACTGAATGCATCTGCCACTTGGTTTTGCCTCCTAGCCTTGTGAACCCAAACAAAATCAAATTCGACAAGATATTCCTACCATCTCGCCTGTTTGGGCATTAACTTCTTCAACATCTTGAATTAAGTATTGGCCACATTATCCGTCATGATCGTGAAACGAGTACCCAGCAGGCAATGTCTCCACTTAGTCAAGCAATGTACCACTGCTGTCATCTCTTTTTCATGCGTAGAGAGCCTTTATTCTGCATCCCTCACTTTCTGCTCTCAAAAAAGATTGGACGTCCCTCCTGAACAAGCACACCACCAATGGCCCTATCCGAAGCATCCGTCCACACCTCGAATGGTTTATCAAAGTCAAGCAACTTAAGCACCCGTTCACATGCCTTAGTCCATTCCCACTCCTTTCCTTTCTTCAGCAAATCTGTCAATGGCCCTACTCGCCTTTAGTAGCCTTCCAAGAATCTCCTGTAATAGTTTGCCAATCCTAGGAACGACCTCAACTCAGGGACTTGTTTAGGGATTGGCCAATCAAGAATTGCCTGAATCTTCCCTTTGTCCATCCAAATTTTGGCTTTGGTGATTCAATGCCCTAAGAATAGCACCTCTCTTGCAAAACTCGCATTTCTCCTTCTTTATGTAAAGCTTGTGCTCTCTCAGCCTTTGGAACACTTGCCTCAGATGCTCAAGATGACCCTCAAAGGTCTTACTGTATACCACGATGTTATCGAGATATACTACCACGTGTTAAGTTTGATGAGAGAATGAGAGAACTTTCACCAAAGAGAGAAAGATGAAGAAGATGAGAGAATTGTTTTCTACTTCTTATTCAATTGTCTAAACATTTACACATCTTGTGTTTATATACACACTATCCTAACAGCTAAGTACAAACTCACTTTACTTTTCTAACAGCTAGGTATAACATACAAAAGCACAACTTTTAACTTTAAAAGACTAGCCGTTATTTTGTCCTTTAGTGGTTTAGTATGACATGGGCTTTGGGCTTGATGTGGGTACTCATAGATCAGCCAAAGAGTTATTTGGGCTTTTCATCTCCAATGCAACACAATCACGATGCTGGTATGAATCTGGAGATTGATCAATTGGCTCACTCGACTTTATTTCAACACTCCCCCTCAAGTTGGGCTTGAAGATGTTGTTCAAATTCAACTTGCTTATTGCGATCTCAATATGTTTTTTAGTAGGAGCCTTTGTGAACAAGTCTCCTAGTTGATCTTCGCTTGGAACATAAGGGGTGCAGATGGTCTGATTCTGAACTTTCTCCCTAATAAAGTGACAGTCCATCTCAATGTGCTTTGTTCTCTCATGGAATACTGGATTTGAAGCTATGTAGATTGCTGCTTTGTTGTCGCAAAATAGTTTCATTGGTGCTTCAGTTTTGAACCCCAAATCTTGAACTAAAGTCTTCAACCAAATCAGCTCGCGTGTTGCACTTCCCATTACTCGATACTCTGCCTCTGCACTTGACCTTGCTACCACACTTTGTTTCTTACTCTTCCAGGTTACTATGTTTCCTCCAACAAATGTGCAATATCCGGTAGTTGACTTTCGGTCTTCAACATTTTCGGCCCAATCTGCATCACTATATGCTAGGATCTCATGGTGACCATTCTTTTGCATGTGTAAACCTTGGCCTGGTGTGCCTTTCAGGTAGCAGAGGATTCGATTTACCATGTTCATGTGGTTGGTCATTGGTTGCTGCATGAATTGACTAACCTGATTCACAGCAAAGCTAATATCAGGTCTAGTAATGGTTAAATATATTAACTTACTGACAATTCGTTGATATTGCTTGACATTCTGAATTGGCTTGGGCTGCTTCTCTTTGTCTTCTTCTTTATCCTTTTGCTTGTAGGTATTTTCAATTGGCGTTGGAGCTATCCTTGCACCTAGTTTACCTTTTTCACCAAGTAGATCAAGTGTATATTTTCATTGGCATAGAAATAGTCCCCTTTTAGAGTGGGCAATTTCTATTCCTAAAAAATATCGTAAGTATCCCAAGTCTTTAATGTCAAAAACAGATTTAAGATATGATTTAATGCAACTAATGCCTATTTCGTCATTACCAGTAATGATTATGTCATCGACATAAATGAGAATCACCGTTATTGCATCTTTGGAATTTTTGGTGAATAGTGAGAAATCAGCCTCACTTTTAATGAAGGCTTGACAACTGAGAGAATTGTGAAATTTAGAGTACCAGGCCCTAGGGGATTGTTTAACGCCATAGATAGCCTTTCTAAGCTTACATACATGTGATTTGGGAATGTCAATCCCATACCCTTCAGGTATTCTCATGTATACTTCCTCTTCTAATTCGCCTTGTAAGAAGACATTTCTTACATCCATTTGGTACAATGGCCAATCATAATTAACAGGTATTGATTACACGAAGACCTTGCCCCTGTAGCTAAAATGAATTCCATTAGAGTTCTTATGTGCCTTCTTACAAGGCACATATTAAGTATATCTACTTAATCATTATTAATGACATTTTTAATTTCTTCCTATTGTGGGTATATTTTGTTCTATAGATTCTTCATCACTATCTAATTCTGAACTTCCTATATTTTTCTGTTCTATAAAATTATCAAACCTTATACTTTGATTTCCATCTAAATCTACATATATAGAACTACTTTCTGGTACTAATATGTTTTTCTTGTATTTATATCTACAAATTTTTGTAAATTCCATCCTAATCCTGCTAATCTAGTAGGATATATTATTTCTGATCTTATCATTCTAACTCCTCTAGTTGATAAACCATTTATTATAGTATCCGTGTTTACTCTATACCTATTTCCAGATTTATTACTAGCCCTTCCTAAATATCCTATTGTAATGTTTAGATTATCTCCTTCATAATCTTCATACCCTTTTGTTTGTATTCCTATTTTTAATTTTTCTAGATCATTTATTGATTTTAGTATATTTGGTGAATAATAAAATAATCCTGTGATTGCTATTCATATCTACTTCTATTGTTCCTAATACTGCCTTGGACATGTTTTTTATCCAACTAGTATCTAACAATACAATTAATACCTTAGTTCCTACTCCTATTACTATTAGTTCAGAATGTACTAATCTTTTTCCTTCTAATTTTAATTTCCTAATTGTTTCTCTATTTACTATATGTATGGTTTTAGTTTGACCATCTACTACACTAATCTGTTGTTCTGTTGATACTTTTATTAAGGAAGCCCTAAATTCTGTTATTCCTACATTATATAATGTTCTGGGGTTTAATAATCTTAATTGATTCTGATTATATAGATCTAAATTTCTTTCTAAGTCTATTACTTCTTCTAATCTTATATTATTATTTCCTTCTCTATCCTGTCTTCTTAATATTCTGTCTAATAATGTATATGGTCTTTCTATACTTGTACTATTTCTACGTGTTTCTTCATTTCTAGTTATATTACCTTGTCTATCTATGCTAGTAGTTGTATTACTCCTTCTAAGAGACATAATTTACTCCCATTTTTTCCCATACTAGCATTTTTCCTGATGTTTTTCCTACTATTGGTTTAGTTCCTAAGGATAAATTAGCTAATTGTTCATTAATATTTTCTACTGTTTTTATAAAAAGAGGGTCTTGATTTTTATTAGAAATTTTTTCTTAAACTATATCTAAAGCTAATAGTTTTTTATTAATATATAATAATAAAGAAATTATCGTATTATTTTGTCTTATAATGGTTTTATAAGGAACTCCTGCTACAGATCCTAAACTATTTAGATCTCCACTAAATCCTATGGCTGGACTTACTATTTCATTTTCAGTAATTTCTAAACTTTTTAAATAAAAAGGATCTTTTTCTACGCTCATTCTGTTAAAGTTGATACTTTTTTATCTATCATATTTATTTTTAATTCAATCTGTTCTAATTTTTCTATTATATTTTTGTCTAATTTTTCTAATTGGTTTACTACTTTGTCCAATAAAATTATTCTGCATTAATTTAATATTTTTCTATTAAACTATCAATTTTAATTCTTTGTTTTTGTAAAATATTTAAATATGATGTAAATATTATATTTTGTGATTGACTAATTGCTATTTGATTGTGTAAAAGATGATAACAAACATCAGAAATAGTATTCAGATATGGATTTTCAGAGTGAAATATGTGCTTATTCTTTTCTTGTGAAAAACAAACTAAATTTATATTATCTACAGTCCTCTTCCTATGATATCCTCTTGTTTCTAAGTTTAAATAGTCTAGCCTATGAAGTACCTCATCTTCCTTACTGGTCATAGATATTAAGCTTAATTAACTCCGCAAGTTTTCACTTACACCTAGGACTTATCAGCATCATTGCTTCTGCTTAGTACTTCAGTTTACCTCTATAAGAGTTTTTTCAGCTTATATCAAGTTTTTAGGATGATTTGCTTAATCATAAAGGCTTCACTATTCTTTCATAGTTCTGTTTTTTCTCTGATACCAATTTTAGGGTGAGGTACAGAATCAGAAGTAATGCTAATATCCTTTTATAGAACAATGTTACCACGGTACAAAGAGGTTGAACTTCCCTGAGGCATAGGATAGAACCCTCAATTTACGGTGTGGTTTTCTGTTACTTGGATATTAAAGAAGCTTTTGAGGAGGAAAAGAAGATTTTTTTTTATAAGTAATTTCACTCATCTGAATCCATTATCTTAGTACTATTCCTGATGTATAGTTGTTTAGCCTATCATATTAACAATTACTGTATAAAATCAAATTTTGAAAAATGGCTAAATTTACTGAGTTTTTTAAAAGAAGCCAACAGCCGGAGTTTCAACGGTGTTGGAGATTAGGAATAAGACTGAAAAGGGAGAGTCTCTCAACCTATTCAGAATATGTTTTATTACTTTACCTGGGAGTTGTGCTTGAAATTCTGAAAGCTTTGTTTTAGAGAGTAGGTGGAGAGAGAATGATCTTTTGTTGCTCAAAAATGTTCTGATTTTATTGAAGAAGATCAAACATATATATACAAGCTAAAAGTTTCTCATAGTTAGATAACCATGATTACTTTTTCAAAGTAACTCTAGTTACAAAATAAACATAATAATTAAAGAAGCCTCGTCTGGGAACAGCTTGTCTGGTCACTCTGTCGGACAACTGTAAGATTCTTTCAATTATGCTAGTCATCCAGATCAATCAAGTCATCATCATCATCATCATGAAGCATAGGATAATGACTTTCTTTAGCATCCCCGTGATCTCCCACCAATCCATAATTGGCTCCAGCATGGACTTGCTGATAATGCAACATTTTAATAGGATCTTCCATGATATGACTGAGAAAAGGAACATAACACTTTGTTTGAGAACAGAAAACTTTAAGATTCCTTTGTCTTTTTCTAAACTCATTTTTCTAATGGATTTTTTCTAAGGTTGTTTGTGTTCAATAATTCTAACTTCATCAGAAATAGCTTTCAGCTGAGGATTTCCGAGTGAAACTTGTGCCTAAAATTCTCACAAGAAAAACAAACTATGTTCAGATTATCTACAGACCTCTTCCTATGGTATCTTCCTCCTGTATCTAAATCTAAGTAATCAAGCCTATGAAGTACCTCTTCTTCCTTACTGGTCATAATATCAGGTTTTTAGACTCCGCAAGTTTTCGTCTAGGTCTTATCAGCCTCCAGCTTCTGCCTGACTTACCTCTTTAAGAGTTTTTTAACCTAATACACGTTTTCAAGAAGATTTGCTTAATCATAAAGGCTTTATACTCACACTTAGATCTATAATAAAGGTTTCTCTAAACAGTTATTCTTAGTTCTTTTATATTAAGTTATCAGACTTTCTGAATTTCAACTATAATACATAGGGCTTACAACTCCTACTGAGCTTCGTCAAGGCCGCCTAGTATTTCTGCTGAATCTTCATACAGTCTTTTAACTTAATCAAAAGCTTTCAAAACAACAGATTTAGAGATAAAGTTTTTGCTCTGATACCAATTAGGGATTGGTATCAGGAGAGGATTATTCTTTTAAGAGTTTTGTTCTGAAAGAAAAAAGAGAAGAATTAGTAAGAGCCCAAGACTTCCTAAAGACTGCTGCTATTACTAATCAAAGTCCCCCAGGAATGGGAATCATAGGTTTTTATTACAAAACCCGAGATCATGATCTTCCTGGAATTTGTCCTGTAGCAAAGGTCTTATCCTCTTCAAAGCCACAGCCCATTTAGAAAAATGGAGTGATTCAATGACTCCTTTTTCATTACAAATACTTTTTGAAATGGGTTTTTTTAGCAAGGATAGTGGTTACTAATCCATTACAAGTCAAAAGATTTGTTGAACCACTCTCCTGGAGATTGGCCCACATCCTGTATGAATATTTTGAGAAGAATCAGGTTGGAACAGAAGGACATTTAAATTTACAAATATCTTCTATTTCAGCTAGTTATAATACAGGATATCCTGAGGAAGCCAAGGCGGAAGTCTTAATAGATGCTTACATTTTTTCAAAACCTTTCAATATAGACATAAATTCCCAATGGAGCAGAATGTTGGCTGAAGAAGTCACCTCATCTACTGAAGAAAATATCAGCCATTTTAGGAATTTATGGTTATCGGCCCTCAGATTAATTTTGAACAACAATTAAATTTATTGTCTTTATAGATTATTGCATGTAGAAAGGTAATTACATATAGAAAGGTTAATAATCATTCATGCATGGTGGCATTGTACAAAATTCAATTTTGTTGTGGATACCGACGTAAGTCTGGAGTCCACTAAGTCCACCAATATAACTGTTCATGCATACTTAGCAATATAGACATTGTAGAAAAATTTTTGTAGCACTAACCCAATTCTTTGATTATATTATTTTTTGCAGCAATGGCAGGAATTTCACAAAGCCCAATCTATGTCTTCTCCTATTATTATTTTATTTTCTATTTTTTCTTCTTCTATTGGGATTTCTTTTCTATTTACTAATTCTACATCCTTCATATTATTTTCTGTTGGTTCATATTTTTTAGTATTTTTATTTCCTATTCTAGGATACTCATCTCCATAAACCATATCTATGTATATGACTACAGTCATCTAAATCTGGAATTTCTAAGAAATCTACAGGATTATTTTATTATTCTCTTAATATATTAAAATCAATAAATGATTTAGAAAAATTAAAAATAGGAATACAAACTAAGGGATATGAAGAAAGTTTCTTAGGATTACTAAATTATACTAGAAATTATGTTCCTAATTTAGGAAAATTAACAGGACCCTTTTATAAAAGTTAAAAATAGGAGGAGAAATTAGGTTTAATAATGAAGATAAAAATTACTCAAACAGATAAAAGATATAATAAAAA
>BNST01002583.1:0-58555 GCA_019650275.1 Xylocarpus granatum | reverse complement strand
GAACTCAAGAAGCAAACAGGACAGCAAATTAGGAAGGTTTTTAGTAGGCGTGCTGACCCCTAAGGTGTAGAAAAGTTGGGAAAAGAAATTGGGACCCCAACACGAAATGCACCATGCCTCCACCCTGCCCACCAGGATCTATCGGTCGCTCTTGGAAGTTTGTCCCGCGCACTGCCGAACACACCCAACCCTACTGCCACACCCACAGGGATGTTCTGGTTGCTCTCTGTACTTCATCGGGAGCACTGCCAAACATGCCTGATGCTTCTACTGCACCTGTGGGGATGTTCTGGTCACTCCTTGATATTCATCCCACACATTGCCAAATGCACCTAACATAACTGCCGTGCCTGTGGGGATGTTCTGTTTACTCCTTGAAGCTCATCTCGCACGCTGGCCAATGCGCTAGAAGCCTTTTATGAGCCTGAAGGATGTTCTAGTCGTTCTTGGAAATTCGTCCCGTGCATTGCCAAACATGCTTGATACCTCTGCTGTGCCGACAAGGATGTTCTGGTTGTGCCCAAAAGTTCATCCTGCACACTCCCCAACACCCCCAAAGCCTCTGCTGTGCCTGCAGAGATGTTCCGGTACTCCCAGAAATTTATCCTGTGCACTGCCCAAATGTGCCCAGCGTTGCTTCCACACCTGCAGGGATGTTCCGGTCATGTCGGAAGTTTTCCTATGCACTCCACAGCGTGCCTGAAGCCTCTGCCGTGCCTGCAGTGATATTCCAGTTGCTCCTAGAAGTTCATCCCTGCACATTGCCAAACATGCCCGACACTGCTGTCATGTGTGCAGGGGTGTTTCGGTTGCTCCTGGGAGTTCATCCCGTGCACTGCCTAATGCGCCTGATGCATTTGCTGTGCCTGCGGGAATGTTCCTGTCACTCCCAGAAATTCGTCCCATGCTCTGCCCAACACACCCAAACATCTGCTATGCTTGTAGGGATCTTCTGGTCGCTCCAGGAAGTTCATCTCGCGCACGGACAAATGTGTGCAATGCCCCATGGGATGTTCCAGTTGCTCCCAAAAGTTCATCTTGAGCACTACTGAACTCGAGTAACGCTTCCGCCGAGCCCCTGGGGATTTTTTGGTCGATCCTAATTTTTTGTCCCAGACAGTGCAGAACCAGCCCAGCACCGCTGCCGCAGCCTCAGGAATATTTTGGTTGCACCCAGAAGTTCGTCCAGCACACAGCCGAACATGCCTGACAGCTCTGCCATGCCCGCGGGGACGTTTCGGTCACTCGCGGAAGTTCATCCTGCACACTGCCGAACATGCCTGATGCTTCTGCCGCGCTTGCAGGGATGTTCTCGTTGCTCTTGGAAGTTCGCCCTACACACTGCCCAACGTGCCCGATGCAGGTCCCGTGCCATCTTTGATGTTCAGGTCGCTGCCATAAGTTCATCTCGTGCACTGCCAAACATGCCCAAAGCCTTGGCCATGGAAATGTTCCAGTCACTCCTGGAAGTTCATCTTGTGCACTGCCGAATGCACCCCAGGCCTCTGACGCACTGACAGGGATGTTCCGGTCGCTCTTGGAAGTTCATCCCATGCACTGCCAAACATGCCCAGCGCCACTGCCGCGCCTTTGGGGATGTTCATGTCGCTCCCGGAAGTTTGCCAAGTGCTCTGCCAAATGTGGCCCATGCCTCCGCCCTGCCCACAGGGATACCAGTCGCTTCTGGAAGTTCGTCCCGCGCACTGCCAAACACACCCAACCCCGCTGCCGCACCCACGGAGATGTTCTGGTTGCTCCCCATACTTTGTCCTGAGTACTGCCAAATTCACCCAATGCCTCTACTGTGGCAGCTTGGATTTTCATGTCACTCCCGGACATTCATCCCTCGCACTACCGAATGCGCCCTATGCCGCTGCAGCATCCGCGGGGATGTTACGGTCACTCCCAGATGTTTGTCCCGCGTACTGCCAAATGTGTCCAACGCCTCTGCTGTGACCATGGGGATGTTTCAGTTGCTATCGGATAGTTCATCCCGTGTACCGCCCAATGTGCCTGAAGCACCTGGTGCACCTACACGGATGCTCCAATCACTGTCGGAAGTTTGTCCCACACACTGCCGAACTGTTGGGGTCCCGATTTTTTTTCCCTTACTTTTCTACACCTTAGGGGTCAGCACGCCTACTAAAAACCTTACTAACTTGCTGTCCCAATTGATTCTTGAGTTCTTTTCTTATATTTATGTCCACTGTTCTATGTCTGGACAGATTAGCAAGTCCTTCAATCTAGACAGGAATATGATTAGGAACTTTGTCTTCTGTTCCAGGTTTAGCCAACAAGGCAGATTGTGCCTGTTCTGGTGGATAATTTGTAGAAGCATGCGCTTGTAATCCATAGAAAATCCATATGATTCTGCATCCACTTTAATTTGCTGTTCTTCCACTCTTGGTAGTGCTAAAGAAGATGTAGAAGTAGTAGCATAAACCTGGATAGATGAATCAGGATGTTTGGTAGATGCATTGTTTGACTCTTCACAAGACATCTGCGTCTTTATCTTGGCATTTAGACACCAAGTCGTCTGACACTTGTGTCCTTAGTGTCGCCTTCACTTGGATGTGCATATGCATCTTCTGTGTGCAATTTTTTTCCTCTGCTGTCATCAACTGAAATTGTTGGTGATGAAACATCTTCAATTGTTCTCCAGATTGGCATCTTAGGGGGCGGATATGAGTATTCCAAGTTCTGAACTGGTGCAGTACTCTTAGAATTTGATGAAGGAAAGACTTGATTCCCATCAAACTCGGAGCAAATATTGGTGATGCTGGATGGGCCGAATCTGTCCATCAATTCTTGTGTGAACCTTGTCCAGCCAATCCTTCTACCTTCTCTGCCATAGGTGGCCTTAAGCCAACACCACCATTGATTGGCCCTCCCACATAGGTGATAGGATGCAAAATCAACCCTTTCACCCTCTCTACACCTTGTTTTTCAAAGTAGAATTCAGCTTTGGAGATCCATTTGGTTAGATCTCCTTTCTCAAAGGTAGGGAATTTGATTTTTACCTTTAGTTGGGTGTAATTGCTTGGGTTGTTGTAGTGCTGCCATTCCTCTCTCCTATTTGTCTGCCAATGTTCTTTCTCATGACGACTCTGCATTCTCCTTGGCTGCCATATGCTGGCCTTCGATCCAAGACCTCATTGTCGCTGTATTCATCATAGGGGTCATGGGGCTGGTGCAAATTTGGTGGCACCTCCCTTCTGCACCCTAGACTCATCCGCCCTCTCCCCCTTTCTTGAGAGGGAAGCTGCTCATGGTCAGATTCATCTTCATTCACTTGGTGCCATGTGATTTCTGATTGATGCCTCCTAGACGTTTGTGGTAGGTAGCTGTTTCTGCCCTGACTCTGTTTGGACTTGTTTTCCAGCCACACGGGGTGTATGTCTTTTTAATTGTTCAAGAGAAAGAATGATAGATGATAGTTGGTGTTTGATATCATCTACCTGGTCATTGATTGCATTCTGGTTCCTCTCCAAGGCAAGGATTCTTCCGCGGTTAATGACTGAGAAATCTTCTCCAGTTTGTTCCTGTGGTGTGGGTGAATGCTGCCAAGATGACATGGTAACCGTGATACCTTGTAATTGACTGGTGTCTGTGCTGACGTCTCAACTAGAACACTAATATGTTGGGGTGATCATGCTACCTCTCAACTGGTGATTGTGCTGACCTCTCAACAAAAGCACCAATTTGTTGGGGTCCTGATTTTTTCCCCTAACTTTTCTACACCCTAGGGGTCAGCATGCCTACTAAAAACCTTCCTAACTTGCTGTCCCATTTGATTCTTGATTTCTTTTCTTATATTTATGTCCCTTAAGTTGTCTTTCGGGTTAACTAATATATAAAAGGATCGTTGGATAGGCAAGACAACTCTTAAACCTATCACAACTTGCCTTGGTTGAAGAAGACAACTCTTTAACCTATCACAACTTGCTCTTAACTTCAACCTAGGTTTTTAAGCAAGGAAGACAATTCTTCACCTTGACTTAAGCCCAAGTTATCTCAAGACAACTCTTAAAAGATAATCAAAATATAAACAAGAATGGAAGCAAGAATGCTAACCTTGATTCTTGATTAATGAATGAAAAATAACAAAATTTGGAGCATCTCCCCTCCTCACAAATAATGAGTTGTATTTATAGTCCTAAGACAGCCTTATCCTAATTCAACTAGTACTTAGGTTCCTTATCCACTTAGGATATGTTTTCCTAAGTCAACAAGCTTTTCTAAATCAACTAAAACATTATCAAGATAGACCTTATCCCATTGTTTCCTAATCCTACTAGGATTCTTGCTCTTTCTCGAATTCCTACTTAGACTAGAATTCCTACTTTGACTAAATCTTTCTGTCCTCATTTTATCTCCTCTCCTACAGCTGCTGAACTTCTTCTTGCCGTTTCCTTCTTGGATTAGAACTTCCCTTATGGTGTGTCCTTCTTCTCCAAGACTTTTTCTTTGGCGTGGTCATCTTGCTGAAATCAAACCTGCCATGATGTCCTGCTGCTGCTGGAGTTCTTCAGGTCGTCTATGTCCTTCTCCTGCTTGAATTGTTTCATGCATGTCCCGCCAATGCTGGTGTTCTTCTTGGCTTGGATTTCTGCAGTCAGTTAGGGTTGAGTCAGAACCTGGCCGTGCTTCACTGCATGCTGTGTGCAGGCTTGTTGCGCACACATTTTGGCTTGTTTCTGCCTCTCTTGCTGCTTGGCACCTCATACGCATTCGCTCACACACCCTTTGACTCCTAAGGTCATTATTTTTTGCCCGTTGCATTTCCTGCATACTTAGGTTCTGAACACGAATGCACCCAACGCTGCTGCTGCACCCATGGGAATGTTGTGGTCGCTCCTAGAAGCTCATCCCATGCATTACCTAACATGCCCGATGCCTCTGCCATGTCTGTGAGGATGTTCCGGTCGCTCACGGAAGATAGTCCCATGCACTATCTAAGCACGCCTGATGCCACTGCTGCACCTGCAGGGATGTTTCGGTCATCCCAAAAGTTCGTCCTATGCACTGCCCAAAGAACACAAAGCCTCTGCTGCGCCCACGGAGATGTTCCAGGTGCTTACAGAAGTTTGTGCCATGCATTGCCTAATGTGCCCGAAGGGTCGCTCCCAGAAGTTTGACCTGTGCACTTCCAAGCATGCCCAACACATATGCCACACTCACAGAGATGTTCTGATCACTCCTAGAAGTTTGTCCCATGCACTGCCGAACGTGGCTGACCCGCTGCCATGCCTGCTAGGATGTACTGGTCGTTCCCAAAAGTTCATGTTGGGCACTGCCAAATGTACCTGACGCCTCTACTGCACTTGCGGGGATTTTCTGGTCCTTCCTGGAAGTTCATCCCATGTATTGCTGAACGTGCACGACACCGCTTCCTCTCCCATGGGGATATTCTGATCGCTCCCCAAAGTTCATACCATGCAATGCCGAACACACACGAAGCCTCTACTGCACCCGCAGGGATGTTTCGGTTGCTCCTGGAAGTTCAACCCCCTCACTGCACAATGCACCAAAAGCCTCTTCTGTGCCCATAGGGATGTTCCGGTTGCTCAAGGAAATTCGTCTAGCGCACTTCCGAACATGTCTGACATAACCATGCCCGTGGGAATGTTTTGGTTGGGCCTGGAAGTTTGTCCTTAGCATTGCAGAATGCACCCCACGCCTCAGCCAGGCCCACGAGGATGCTCCCTGTCTCTCCTAGAAGTTCGTCCTGTACACTGCCAAACCCATCCGATGCCTCTGCCATGCCCATGGAGATGTTTTGGTCGCTCTCAAAAGTTCATCCCGTGCACTGCATAACGTGCCCAATGCCTCTGTCATCCCCTGCGGGGAAGTTCTGGTCACTTCTAGAAGATCATTCTGCGCACTGCTAAACATGCCTAACACCTCTGCTACACCCGCAGGGATGTTCCGGTCACTTCCAGAAGTTCATCCTGCACAATGCCCAATGCACCCAAAGCCTCTGCCATGCCCAGAGGGATGTTTCACTCATTCCAGGAAGTTCAACCCACGGACTACTGAACATGTCTGATGCCGCTGCCGCACCCGCGGGGATGTTCCAGTCGATCCCAAAAGCTCGTCTAGTACACTACCGAACCCACCTAACGCCTCTGCCATGCCCATGGGAATGTTCTGGTTGCTCCCAAATGTTCATCTCATGCACTGCTAAACACGTGTAACACCTCTGCTGAGCCCGCAGGGAATTTATGGACTCTACGGGAAGTTCATCCTGCACACTGCAGAATGCAACCCACACAGCTGCCATGCCTGCAGGGATGTTGCAGTCAGTCCCAAAAGTTCATCCAGTGTACTACCGAATGCACCTGATGCCCCTACTGCACCTGCAGGATCTTCTGGTCTCTCCCAAAAGTTCATCCCTGTGCACTGCCAAATTGTTGGGGTTCCGATTTCTTGTCCCAACTTTTCTACACTTTAGGGGTTAGCACGACTTCTAAAACCTCTTCTAGCTTGCTGTCCTGTTTGATTCTTGAGTTTTTTTCTTAGATTTATGTCCCCTAAGCTGTCCCTTAGGATTAACTAATGATAAAAGGATATGTTGGATAGGCAAGACAACTCTTAAACTTATCTTAACTTGCCTTGGTTGAAGAAGACAACTCTTGACTTCAACCTAAGCTCTTAAGCAAGGAAGACAACTCTTCACCCTGACTTAGGCCAAAGTTATCTCAAGACAACTCTTAAAAGATAACCAAAATATAAAGAAGAATATAAGCAAGAATGCTAAAGCTTGATTCTTGAGTAATGAATAAAGACTTACAAATTCGGAGCATATATTCATGCTAACAAATAATGGGCTGTATTTATAGTGTTGGACAGCCTTTTCCTAATTTAACTAGTACTTAAGTTCCTTATCCACTTAGGATAAGTTTTCCTAAGTCAACAAGGTTTCTAAGACAACTAGAACCTTATCAAGATTGACCTTATCCAAAGGTATCCTAATGCTACTAGGATTATTGGTCTTTCTTGATTTTCTGCCTACACTAGAATTTCTTCCTTATCTTGTATTCTATAGCTGACGGACTTCCTCTTGGCTTATCCTTCTAGGACTAGGACTCTCAATGCAAATGCTTCTACCCTTAGAATTCTACTTGGCCGTGAGTATCCCATTGCTACTGGAACTCAACATGCGCTTCCTGCTACTGTTGGAATTCTTCTTGCTTTAGATGTCCTTCCATAGCTAGACTTCCTTCATGCATGTCCTGCTGTGGCTGGAGTCCTTCTCGGCTTAGATATCCTTGTTCAATTAGACAAGTCAGATTCTGGCCGAGCTTCACTGCTAGGCTGGATGCATGCTGTGTCCAAGCTTGTTGCGCACACGTTCTGGCCCGTAGTTGCCTCTCTTGCTACTTGGTGCCTCTCTTGCATCCTCGTATGCCACTCATGCTCCTTTTGCCTCCTAAGGTCCTCAACACGAATGCGCACGATGTAGCTGCCATGCCTGGGGGGTTGTTCCGGTCACTCCCTGAAGTTCATACCAAGCATTGCTGAACGCGCCCGATGCCTCTGCAACACCAACGGTGATGTTCTAGTTGCACGCCAAAAGTCCATCCTGTGCACTACCAAAAACACTCGATGCCACTATTGTGCCCACTGGATATTGCACACGCTCCTAAATGTTCATCCCGAGCACTGCAGAATGCACGCCATGCTCTGCTGCGCCCTTGGGGATGTTCTGGTCGCTCCTAGAAGTTAGTCCCCTGCACTGCCCAACAATCTTGAAGCCTCTTCCGCACCCGCAGGGATGTTTCGGTTGCTGCAGGAAGTTCATCTAGCGCACTGCTGAATGTGTCTAACACCGCCATGCCTGCTGGAATGTTTCGGTCGATCCTAGAAGTTTGTCCCGTGCATTTCAGAACACACCCCATGCCTCAGCAGTGCCCACAGGGATGTTCCAGTCATTCCTGGAAGTTCGTCCAGTGCACTGCTTAACGCATCCAATGCCTCTTCCGAGCCTGCAGGGATTTTTCAATCACTCCTGGAAGTTTGTCCCATGCACTACTGAACTAGCCCAATGCCTTTGCCTTGCCTGCAGGGATGTTCCGGTCTCTCCCAGAAGTTCATCCTACACACTGCCAAACTCATCCGAAGCTTCTGCCGAGCCCAGAGGGATGTTTCGGTCATTCCTTGAAGTTCATCCTGTGGACTACTGACTGTGTCCAATGCCACTACCATGGCCACAGGGATGTTCCAGTCGCTCCTAAAAGTTCATCCCGTGCACTACCGAACTCACCTGACACCTCTGCCCTACCCATGGAAATGCTATGGTTACTCCCGAATGTTCAATCCCTGGCACTGTTGAACGTGTTGCAACACCTCTGCCAAGCCCATGGGGATTTTGCTCTCATTCTAGGAAGTTCATCGCATACACTGCAGAATTGTTGGGGTCCCGATTTTTTCCGCAACTTTTCTACACCTTAGGGGTCAGCATGCCTACTGGAATCCTTCCTAACTTTCTGTCCCATTTGATTCTTGAGTTCTTTTCTTATATTTATGTCCCCTAAGCTGTCCTTCGGTTAACTAATATATAAAAGATATGTTGGATAGGCAAGACAACTCTTAAACCTATCACAACTTGCCTTGGTGGAAGAAGAAAACTCTTAACTTCAACCTTAGCTCTTAAGCAAGGAAGACAACTCTTGACCTTGACTTAAGCCCAAGTTATCTCAAGACAACTCTTAAAAGATAACCGAAAAATAAACAAGAATGTGAGCAAGAATGCTTACCTTCGATTCTTGATTAATGAATGAGAAAATAACAAAATTCGTAGCTTATGAGCTCCTCACAAATAATGGGCTGTATTTATAGTCCTAAGACAGCCTTATCCTAATTTAACTAGTACTTAGGTTCCTTATCCACTTAGGATATGTTTTCCTAAGTCAACAAGCTTTTTTTAAGTCAAATAAAACATTATCAAGATAGACCTTATCCAAATGTTTCCTAATTCTACTAGGATTCTTGGTCTTTCTTGAATTTCTACCTAGACTAGAATTCCTACCTTATCTTGTATTTTACAGCAGCTGCACTTCCTCTTGCCTAATCCTTGTAGGACTAGGACTCTGAATGCATATCCTTCTGCCCTTAGAATTCTTCTTGTCGTGACTATCCTATTGCTACTGGAACTCATCATGAGTGTCCTACTGCTAATAGAACTCTTCTTGGCATGGATGTCCTGCTGCTGCTAGAACTCTGCTTGGCATAAACGTCTTACTGCTGCTGGAGTTCTTCTTGATGCAAATATCCTTCTTCTGCTGGAACTCTTGTTGGCATGAATGTCCTTCATTGATTAGGAACGCCCAGGCCTCACTGCTGGGCTGCACACTTGCTGTTGCCAGGCTTGTTGTGCACATTTTCTGGCCCATGCTCTCCTTTGCTGCCCACATTTTCTACCCATTGACTTTCCTGCATACTTAGGTTCTCAACACGAACACGCCCGACACCTCTGCCGTGCACGCAGGGATGTCCCAGTCACTCCCAGAAGTTCGTCCCTTCACACTACCAAATGCACCCGATGACTCTCCCACGCCTGCTGGGATGTTCCAGTCGCTGCTAAAATTTCGTCCTGCACACTGACGAATGTGCCTGCGGTGATGTTCTGGTTGCTCCCAGAAGTTCATCCTGTGCACTGCCGAATGCACCCGATGGCTCTACCACGGCCGTGGGGATGTTTCAGTCACTCCTGGTAGCTCATCCCATGCACTGCCCAATGTGTCTGACACCGCTGCTGCACCCGCATGGTTGTTCAGGTTGCTCCCGGAAAATCATCCTGAGCACTGCCAAACTCACCTGATGCCTCTACCAAGCCTGAGGGATTTTCCAGTCACTCCCGGAAGTTCGTGCCAAGCACTGCTGAATGTGCCAAACCCCACTGCCGCGCTTACAGGGATGTTCTGGTCACTCCTGGTAGTTTGTCCCACACACTGCCGAATGCATCTGATGTCTCTGCTGCACCTGTGGGGTCCCATTGCTACTGGAAGTTCACCCCACGCACTGCCAAATGGGCCCAAAGTCTCTGCCGTGCATGCAGGGATGTTCCGGTCACTCCCAGAAATTTGTCCCTTCACACTGCCGAACACGCCCGATGCCTCTCCCTCATGGTGCTGGGATGTTCCAGTCGCTCCTGAAAGTTCATCCTGAACACTAACAAATGCACACAATGCAACTGCCTCGGCTGCGGTGATGTTCTGGTCACTCCCAGAAGTTCATCTCGAGCACTGCCGAACTCATCTAATGCTTCTACGAAGCCTACAGACATTTTCCTGTCACTCTTGGAAGTTCTTTCCACGCACTGCTGAATGCACGCAATGCTGCTGCTGCACCAGCGAGGATGTTCTGGTCACTCTTGGATGTTCATCTCCAGCACTGTTGAATGAGTTGGATGCCACTGCCGTGACTGCAGGAATGTTCTGCCATGCCTGCAGGGATATTCCAGTTGCTCTTGCAAATTCGTCTCGTGCACTGTCAAACGCGCACATGCCCAACGCTGCTGCAGCATCTGCGGGGATGTTCCATTTGCTCTCAGAAGGTTCTTACTGCACACTGCCAACGTGCCAGAAGCCTCTGCTGCTCCTGGGGGATGTGTCAGTACCTCCCAGAAGTTCATCCCACGCACAGCAGATCATGTTTGAGCCCTCTGCCGTGCATGCGGGGATGTTACAGTCGCTCCCAGGTGTTCGTCCCGCACTCCGCCCAATGTGCTTGAAGCGCCTGCTGCACTCAGGGGGATGTTCCCGTAGCTCTCAAAAGTTTGTCCTGTGCACTGCTGAATGCGACCCGATTTCTCTGCCATGCACATGGGGATGTTCAGTTCACTCTCGGAAGTACGTCTCGCACACAGCCGAATGCTCCCAATGTGTCTGCTGCGCCTGAGATACCTGCATGCCAACAGGGTTGTTCCTGTCGCTCTCCAAAGTTCATCTCGCACACTGCCTAATGCATGCAGTACCTCTGCCGTGCCTACATTGATGTTCCAGTCACTCCCAGAAATTCGTCCCGTGCAGTGCCCAATGCGCCCAATGCCACTACCACACCGGCCAGTTTGTTCCAGTTGCTCCCAGAAGTTTGCCCCGCGCACTGCCAAAGTAGCCTGACATCGCTGTCGTGCCTGCAGTGATGCTCGGGTCACTCATGACAGTACATCCTGTGCAAAGCCCAATGCGCCTGAAGCCTCTGCTGCGCCCACGGAGATGTTCTAGTCGCTCCCGGAAGTTCGTCCAGTGCACTTGCCAACGCGCCCGAACCTCTGCTGCACCCCGTAGGGATATTCCGGTCAATCCTGGAAGTTTGTCCCGTGCACTGCCGGACTGTTGGTGTCCCAATTTTTTTCCCAACTTTTCTACACCTTAGGGGTCAGCAGGCCTACTGGAATCCTTCCTAACTTGCTGTCCCATTTGATTCTTGAGTTCTTTTCTTATTTTATATACCCTAAGCTGTCCTTCGGGTTAACTAACATATATAAAGATATGTTGGATAGGCAAGACAACTCTTAAACCATCACAACTTGCCTTGGTTGAAGAAGACAACTCTTAACTTCAACCTTAGCTCTTAAGCAAGGAAGACAACTCTTAACCTTAACTTAAGCCCAAGTTATCTCAAGACAACTCTTAAAAGATAACGAAAAATAAACAAGAATGTGAGCAAGAATGCTTACCTTTAATTCTTGATTAATGAATGAGAAAAATACAAAATTCGTAGCTTATGACCTCCTCACAAATAATGGGCTGTATTTATAGTCCTAAGACAGCCTTATCCTAATTTAACTAGTACTTAGGTTCCTTATCCACTTAGGATATGTTTTCCTAAGTCAACAAGATTTTCTAAGTCAACTAAAACATTATCAAGATAGACCTTATCCCAATGTTTCCTAATCCTACTAGGATTCTTGGTCTTTCTTAAATTCTACTTAGACTAGAATTCCTACATTATCTCATATTCTACAGCGGCTGGACTTTCTCTTGGCTTATCCTTCTAGGACTAGGACTCTCAATGCAAATCCTTCTGCCCTTAGAATTCTTCTTGACACGACTATCCTATTGCTATTGGAACAAATCATGAGTGTCCTACTGCTGATAGAACTCTTCTTGGCATGGATGTCCTGCTGCTTGCTAGAACTCAGCTTGGCACAAATGTCTTACTGCTGCTGGAGTTCTTCTTGATGCAAATATCCTTCTTCTGCTGGAACTCTTGTTGGCATGAATGTCCTTCATTGATTAGGAATGCTCAGGCCTACTTGCTGGGTGGCACACTTGTTGTTGCCAGGCTTGTTGTGCACATTTTCTAGCCCATGCTCTCCTTTTCTGCCCCATTTTCTACCCATTGTCTTTCCTGCATACTTAGGTTCCCAACATGAACACACACAATGCCGCTGCTGCACCTGGTGGCATGTTCTGGTTGTTCCTGGAACTTCATTTCGAGAGCTGCTGAACACGCCCAATGCCTTTGTTGTGACCATGGGGATGTTCTGGTTGCTCATGGCAGTTCATCCCATGTATACTGAACGCGCCCGAAGCCTCTACCAAGTCCACGGGCATTTTCGGGTCACTCCCGGAAGATTGTCCCGCGCACTACCAAATGTGCCCTGCGCCTCTGCCGTGCCTGTGGGGATGTTTTGGTCACTTCCAAAAGTCAACCCATGCACTGTCCAATGTGCCCACTGCATCTACCGCGCCCACCGCATCTGCCGCACCCATGGGGAAGTTCATCTCGCACACAGCCCAATGCGCCAGAAGCCTTTGCCACACCTGAGCGGATGTTCCAGTAGCTCCCGGAAGTTCGTCCCGTGCACTACAGATCACACTCAACACCTCTGCTGCACCAGTAGAGATGTTCCTGTCTCTCCTGGAAGTTCGTCCTGCACATTGTCCAATGCGCTGAAAGCCCCTGCCACACCCTGCGGGATGATCCGGTAGCTCCAAGAAGTTCATCCTGCGCACTTTTGAATACGCCACCACATCTGCTGTGCCCGTGGGGATGTTCCGGTCACTCCCTGAAGTTCATCCCACACACTGCCAAACCTTCCTGACACATTTGCCACGCCCACGGGGATGTTCCTATCGCTCCCAGAAGTTTGTCCCGTGCACTTCCCAATGCGCCCGACTTTGCTGCTGCACCCACATGGATACTCTGGTCACTCCCATAAGTTTGTCCCACACACTGCAGTACTACCCGCTTTATCTACTGCACCCGTGGGGATGTTCCAGTTCCTCCTGGAAGTTCATCCCACATACTGTCAAACACGCACAGGCCCAATGCTGCTGCAGCATCCGCGAGGATGTTCCAGTTGCTCTCAGAAGTTCATACCACACACTGCCCAATGCACCAGAAGCCTCTGCTGTGCCCCGGGGGGATGTTCCAGTACCTCCCAGAAGTTCATGCCATGCACAGTACATCGTGTTAGTGGCCTCTGCTGTGCATGTGGGGATGTTCCAGTCACTCCCAGAAGTTCATCCCTTGCTCTGCTCAATGTGCTGGAAGCGCTTGCCACACTCACAGGGATGTTCCCATAGCTCTCGAAAGTTTGTCCTGCACACTGCCGAACATGCCCGACTTATCTGCCATGCACACGGGGATGTTTAGGTCACTTCCGGAAGCACGCCTCGCACACACCCTGCCACACCCTGCGGGATGCTCCGGTAGCTCCAAGAAGTTTGTCCCACATACTTCTTAATATGCCGGCGACATCTGCTGCACCAGTCTGGATGTTCCGGTCACTCTCCAAAGTTTGTCCTGCACACTGCCAAACCTGCCCGACATGTCTGCTGCGCCCATGGGGATGTTCTGGTCACTCCCAGAAGTTCGTTCTGCACGCTGCCCAATGCACCTGACTTTGCTGCCTTACATGGATGTTCTGGTCGCTCCGTAAGTTCATCCCACACACTGCAGTATGCACCTGCTTTATCTACTGCACTCACGGGGATGTTCCAGTCACTCCTGAAAGTTTGTCCCGATCACTGCCAAACATGGCTGATGCCCTTCCGCACCTGTCACTCCTAGAAGTTGATCCCGTGCACTGCCAAACGTGCCCAACGCCTCTGCTGTGCCCGCGGGGATGTTCTTCTAATCTTACATTATTAGTACCATCCCTATCTTGTCTTCTTAATATTCTGTCTAATAAGGTATAAGGTCTTTCTGTACTAACACTCCTTCTACTGTTTTCTTCCCTAGTTATATTTCCACGACTATCTATACTGGTTGTAGTATTACTTCTTCTTAATGACATTTTTAGTCCCACTTTTTCCAAACTAACATTTTTCCAGTTGTTTTTCCTACTATTGGTTTTGTTCCTAAGGATAAGTTTGCTAATTGATCATTTATTCCTTCTACTGTTTTTATAAATAATGGGTCTTGTGTTTTGTTGGGTAGTGTATCTAAGCTATGTTCTAAGGCTACTAATTTTTTATTTATATTTAACAACAATGATATTATAGTATTATTCTGCCTGATTATGGTTTTATAAGGAACTCTTGCTACAGATCCTAAACTATTCATATCTCCACTAAATCCTATAGAAGGACTTACTATTTCATTTTCAGTATCTTCTAAGTTTGCCCTATGCACTGCCCCACGTACTGGTAGCCTCTGCCCCACCCACTGGGATGTTCCAGTCTCTCCAACCCGGCTGAAGCCTCTGCCGCACCTGTAGGGATGTTCCAGTTGCTCCCAGAAGTTTGTCCACACACTGCCGAATGCACAGGATGTTCTGCTGTGCCCAAGGGATGTTTTGGCCAATCAGGGAAGTTCGTCCTGTGCACTGGCCAATGTGCTCAACACCGCTGCTGCATCTACAGTGATGTTCCGGTTGCCCTTGGAAGTTTGTCCCACACACTGCCAAATGCACCCAACGCCTCTGCCATGCCCACGGGGATGTTCCAGTCGCTCCTGGACATTCATCTCGCACACTGCTCAAAGCCTCTGCCGCACTGGCAGGGTCATTCTGGTCACTCCCAAAGTTCATCCCACGCACTGCCAAACATGTCCAACTTTGCTGCCACACCCATAGGGATGTTCTGGTCGCTTCTGGAAGTTTGTCCCAAGCACTGCCAAACGCATCCGACGCCACTGCTGAGCCTAGAGGGATTTTCCGGTTACTCTTGGAACTTCAACCCGTGCACTGCCAGATGTGCCAAATCCTGCTGCCGTGCCCGTGGGGATGTTCCTGTTGATCCCAGAAGTTCGTACGACGCACTGCCTAATGAGCCGGAAGCCTCTGCCACACCAGGGGGGATGTTTTCAATACCTCCCAGAAGTTCATCCCACACACTGCAGATTGTGCTTGAGGCCTCTGCCACACATGCAGGGATGTTCCAATCACTCCCAGAAGTTCATCCTGCGCTCGGCCCAACACACCAGAAGCACCTGCCATGCCCAGGGGGGATGTTCTGGTAGCTCCTGAAAGTTTGTCCTGCATGCTGCCAAATGCACCCCGATGTCTCTGCCATGCCCATAGGGATGTTCAGGTCACTCCCAGAAGTACATCCTGTGCACAACCAAATGCACCCGACGCAGCTGCTGCGCCCGTGGGGTTGTTCCTGTCGCGCTTCAAAGTTCATCCCGCACACTGCCTAACTGTTGACAGCCTAAGTATGCAGGAAAGCCAAGGGGCAGAAAATGGGGCGACAAAGGACAGCATGGGCCAGAAAATTTACACAACAAGCATGGCAACAGCTAGTGTGCAGCCCAGCAGTGAGGCCCGACTAGTATTTGACTTAATCCTAATTAATGCAGGACATTTACGCCAAGCAGAATTCCAGCAGCAGCAGGACATCCATGCCAAGGAGAATTCCAGCAGCAGCAGATAATCTACGCCAAGAAGAGTTCTATCAGCAGCAGGACAAGCATGATGAATTCCAGTAGCAATGGGATACTCACAGCAAAGTAGAATTCTAAGGGCAGAAGGATTTGCATTGAGAGTCCTAGTCCTAGAAGGATAAGCCAAGAGGAAGTCTAGTAGCTGTAGAATACAAGATAAGGTAGGAATTCTAGTCTAGGTAGAAATTCAAGAAAGACCAAGAATCCTAGTAGAATTAGGAAACATTTGGATAAGGTCTATCTTGATAATGTTTTAGTTGACTTAGAAAAGCTTGTTGACTTAGGAAAACATATCCTAAGTGGATAAGGAACCTAAGTACTAGTTAAATTAGGATAAGGCTGTCTTAGGACTATAAATACAGCCCATTATTTGTGAGGAGGTCATAAGCTATAAATTTTGTTATTTTCTCATTCATTAATCAAGAATCAAAGGTAAGCATTCTTGCTTCCATTCTTGTTTATATTTCGGTTATCTTTAAGAGTTGTCTTGAGATAACTTGGGCTTAAGTTAAGGTTAAGAGTTGTCTTCCTTGCTTAAGAGCTAAGGTTGAAGTTAAGAGTTGTCTTCTTCAACCAAGGCAAGTTGTGATAGGTTTAAGAGTTGTCTTGCCTATCCAACATATCTTTATATATATTAGTTAACCCGAAGGACAGCTTAGGGGATATAAAATAAGAAAAGAACTCAAGAATCAAATAGGACAGCAAGTTAGGAAGGATGGAGTAGGCGTGCTGACCCCTAAGGTGTAGAAAAGTTGGGAAAAAAATCGGGACCCCAACAAATTGGTGCTCTCGTTGAGAGATCAGCACAACCACCGGTTGAGAGTAAGCACAATCACATTACAAATTAGTACTTTAGTTGAGACAGCAGCACAGACACCAGTCAATTGCAAGGCATCGAGGTTACCATGTCATCTCGGCAGCATTCACCCTCACTACAACAACGAACTAAGGAGGACTTTGGAAGAATTCTGACCTTAGAGAGGAACCGACGCTTACTCAATGACCAGGTAAGTGATATCAAACATCAATTATCTTCTATCATCCATTCTCTTGAGCAATTGAAGAGAGACACACCACGAGTGGCTGGAAAACAAGTCAAAACTGAGAAAGCCAGGAGCAGTATACTGCCACAGCAACCTAGAAGGCTGCATTCAGAGGAAGATTTTCACCATGAACAGCTTCCCTCTCAAGAAAGGGGGAGAGTGCACATGAGTCTAGGGTGCAGAAGGGAGGTGCCACCGAATTTGCACCAGCCCCATGACCCCTATGATGAATACAGCGACGATGAGGTCTTGGATCGAAGGCCAGCAGCATGGCAGCCAAGGAGAATGCAGAGTTGTCATGAGGCAGAACGTTGGCAGGACAAATAGGAGAGAGGAATGGCAACACTACGACAGCCCAAGCCAGTACACTAGGCCTAAGGTAAAAATCGAATTCCCAACCTTTGAGAAAGGGGATCCAACCGAATGGATCTCCAAGGCTGAATTCTATTTTGAGAAACAAGGTGTTGAGAGGGGTGAAAGGGTTGATTTTGCATCCTATCACCTATGCGGGAGAGCCAACCAATGGTGTGTCAGCTTAAGGCTACCTATGGCCAAGAAGGTAGAAGGATTGGCTGGACAAGGTTCACACAAGAATTGATGGACAGATTTGGCTCCTCCGGCATCACCAATATTTGCTCTGAGTTTGATGGGAATCAAAGTCTTTCCTTCATCAAATTCTAAGAGTGCTGCACCAGTTCAGAACTTAGAGTTCTCATCTCCGCCTCCTAAGATGCCAATCTGGAGAACAAGCAAAGATGTTTCATCACCAACAATTCCAGTTGATGACAGTAGAGGAAAAGAATTATGCACAGGAGATGCATATGCACTTCCAGATGATTGCAACACTAAGGACACAAGTGCTCCAGGACAGGACTTGGTGTGTCCAAATGCCAAGATAAAGATGCAGATGTCTTGTGAAGAGTCAAACAATGCATCTGCCAAACATCCTAATTCATCTATTCAGGTTTATGCTACTACTTCTACATCTTCTTTAGCACTACCAAGAGTGGAAGAACAACAAATTAAAGTGGATGCAGAATCATATGGATTTTCATATGGATTACAAGCGCATGCTTCTACAAATTATCCACCAGAACAGGCACAATCTGCCTTGTTGGCTAAACCTGGAACAGAAGACAAAGTTCCTAATCATATTCCTGTCCAGATTGAAGGACTTGCTGATCTTTCATGGACAGCATCACAAGCTGCAAGAGATCAGACCTTTACACCATTCATTGTTCAAACTGCAGCGGAAAATATGCATAGCATGCAGCAAATTTTGCAAGGCACAAATATTGATCAAATGCCATCATCTGCACCTGTTTTAGACCCTCAATTCCCTGGACAGAATGAGGATTATTTGGGTTGTAGCTTGAACACTGAAGATCCAGACATTCCATGCAACAGGTCAGGTGTTCTGGACAGCAACCCCATTGCCAGCACAAATGCCTTGATGTGGTTTTAGGCAATGCTTGGCTTAAAACCATAGGCAAGATAATGTTCGACTACGAATCCATGGCCATGCACTTCCAATGGAAGGGAAAGGGACTGCACATGGAAGGCATCCACCACTAATGCAGCGCATCATTGTGAGGTAAGTACCCTTGAAGATATACAAAAAAGGGCACAATGTTTTGCGATTCTATTGGCCACAAAAGAGGAAAACACAGCCGAACATCATACACACGAAGACATACCAATAGGAGTAAGGGATCTTTTGGAGCAATTCAGAGATGTCTTAGGAGAGCCACAAGGACTACCACCCTCAAGACATTACGACCATGCCATCCCATTAATCGATGAAACCAAGGCGATTAATGTAGCACCTTACCGGTATGCACACTTCCAAAAGAACGAGATCAAAAGACAAGTGGAAGAGATGCTACAGCAAGGTATTATCCAACCTAGCACCTCACCCTTTTCTTCTCCCGTTCTACTTGTTAGAAAGAAAGACGGAACTTGGAGGTTTTGCACTATTATCTGGGCACTCAACCAAGCAACTGTCAAGGATCGTTTTCCGATCCCAACAATTGATGATATGCTGGATGAGTTACATGGAGCAAAGCTGTTCACCAAGCTGGATCTCAAGGCTGGGATATCATCAAGTACGCATGAAAGAAGAGGACGTGCAGAAGACAGCATTTCGGACTCATAGTGGACACTACGAGTACCTAGTCATGCCCTTTCGGACTATGCAACGCACCCTCCACCTTTCAAGCAGCCATGAACGACATCTTCAAACCTTATTTGCGCAGGTTTGTCTTAGTTTTCTTTGATGACATTTTGGTCTATTCTAGGAACCATAATGATCACATAGAACACTTAGCAAAAGTGCTAGAAGTGTTAAGAAGAAATCATTTTGTCATCAAGCCATCCAAGTGCACATTCATGCAAGAGGAGCTTGAATACCTCGGTCACATCATATCCAAAGAAGGAGTGAAGGTAGACCAACAGAAAATAGGAGCCATGCAAACATGGCCAACTCCAAAGAATGTCACAGAACTTAGAGGATTTCTAGGTTTGACAGGCTACTATCGCTGATTTGTTCGCAAATACGGTGCCATAGCAAAACCACTAACGGATTTGCTAAAGAAGGACGGATTCCTATGGACAGAGAAGAGTGAAGACGCATTCAAGTTGTTGAAGCAAGCTATGTGTGAGACCCCAGTGTTAGCACTGCCCGACTTCAACCAAACCTTTCGAGCTTCACACTGACGCATGTCAAGATGGCATAGGTGCTGTCCTCAGTCAAGCCGGAAGACCTATTGCATACATGAGCAGAGTCTTAGGGCCCATGAAGAAAGGAATGGTCAGTATACGCCAAGGAGATGTTAGCCATCATCCATGCAGTCAAGGTATGGCGACCTTACCTTCTTGGGAGGAAATTCCTGATCATTACAGATCAACAACCCTTGAGAAGCCTCATGGAGCAGAAAATTACCACCCCAGAGCAGCAAAAGTTCCTTGTCAAGTTGCTGGGTTACGAGTATGAAATAATCTACAAACCAGGCAAGGAAAATAAAGTGGAAGACGCATTGTCTAGAAGCAATGGTGGTCAAGCATTATGGACAGCATGTGAGCCTAATGACGCATGCCTACTGCCATTAGCGAGCGAAGTGGAATGTATGGACAAAATAAAGGAGGCACTAGAAATTGACCCGCAAAGCCAAGAGCATGCCAAGAAGATCAAGAATTTTGACCCAAAGGTTAGTAAATTCACCCCTAAGAATGGATATATTTGGCACAAACAGCAGCTGTATGTACCAAACATACCGACACTAAGGGGGAAGATCTTAAATCACTTCCACAACTCACGGGAAGGAGGACATTTAGGATGGTTCTGTACTTCCATGCGGATCAAGCTATTCTTTTGGTCAGAAGGATTCAAGGCAGAAGTCAAAAAGAAAGAAAGCAATTGTGACATTTGCCCATGGATAAAACCAGAAGATGGCAAGACCAAGGGATTGCTACAATCTTTGCCATTACCCGTACAAGTTTGGGAAGACTATAATGACATCCAGCAGCAGTTTTCCAACTTTCACCTTGAGGACAAGGTGAGTCTTCAAGAAAGGGGGATTGTTGAGAACCTAAGTATGCAGGAAAGGCAATGGGGCAGAAAATGGGGCGACAAAGGAGAGCATGGGCCAGAAAATGTACACAACAAGCATGGCAACAGAAAGTGTGCAGCCCAGCAGTGAGGCCCGACCAGTATTTGACTTAATCCTAATTAATGCAGGACATTTACGCCAAGCAGAATTCCAGCAGCAGCAGGACATCCATGCCAAGGAGAATTCAGCAGCAGACATCTAGCAAGAAGATTCTATCAGCAGCAGGACAAGCATGATGAATTCCAGTAGCAATAGGATAGTCATGGACAAGAAGAATTCTAAGGGCAGAAGGATATCATTGAGAGTCCTAGTCCTAGAAGGATAAGCCAAGAGGAAGTCCAGCTGCTGTAGAAATACAAGATAAGGTAGGAATTCTAGTCTAGGTAGAAATTCAAGAAAGACCAAGAATCCTAGTAGGATTAGGAAACAATGGATAAGGTCTATCTTGATAATGTTTTAGTTGACTTAGAAAAGCTTGTTGACTTAGGAAAACATATCCTAAGTGGATAAGGAACCTAAGTACTAGTTAAATTAGGATAAGGCTGTCTTAGGACTATAAATACAGCCCATTATTTGTGAGGAGGTCATAAGCTACGAATTTTGTTATTTTCTCATTCATTAATCAAGAATCAAAGGTAAGCATTCTTGCTTCCATTCTTGTTTATATTTTCGGTTATCTTTTAAGAGTTGTCTTGAGATAACTTGGGCTTAAGTTAAGGTTAAGAGTTGTCTTCCTTGCTTAAGAGCTAAGGTTGAAGTTAAGAGTTGTCTTCTTCAACCAAGGCAAGTTGTGATAGGTTTAAGAGTTGTCTTGCCTATCCAACATATCTTTATATATATTAGTTAACCCTGAAGGACAGCTTAGGGGATATAAAATAAGAAAAGAACTCAAGAATCAAACGGGACAGCAAGTTAGGAAGGATTCCAGTAGGCGTGCTGACCCCTAAGGTGTAGAAAAGTTGGGGAAAAAATTGGGACCCCAACAATTCAGCAGTGCATGGGATGAACATCCAGGAGCAGCCTGAAAATCTCAGCGGGCTCAGCAGAGGCTTCAGCTGCATTCGGCAGTGTTCAGGACAAACTTTCGAGAGCAACTGGAACATCACCGCAGGCGTGGCAGAGGCGTTGGACACGTTGAGTAGTGTGTGGCTGGGTTGAACTTTCGAGGGTGGCTGGAACATCCCAGCGTGCATGGCATAGGCTTTGCACAAGTTTGGCAGTGCACGAGATGAACATCCAGGAGAGGCTGGAACATCGTCGCGGGCGAGGCAGACGCATCGGGTGCGTTCGGTAGTGTGCGGGTGGAACTTGGGTAGTGATTGGAACATCCCTGTTGGAACTGTAGCTGTGTCACGCACATTCATAATTGCATGGGATGATCTTCCAGGAGCGACCAGAAGATCCTCGCGTGACCAATAGATCCCCCTAGGCACGGAAGACTTGTCGGGCGCATTTGGCAGTGTACGAGAAGAACTTCCAGGAGCGACCGAAACATCCCTGCATGCGCAACTGAGTAATCGGGCACATTTGACAGTATGCGGTACGAACTTCCAGAAGTGACCAGAACATCCCCATGGGCGGGGAAGAGGCTTCGGGCAAGTCCGGCAGTGTGCAGGACAAACTTCCAGGAGCAACCAGAATATCCCCGTGAGAGTGGCAGAGGTATCGGACACATTCAGCTGTGCGTGGGATGAACTTCTGAGAGCAACCGGAACATCCCCGTGGCATAGCAGAGGCATCGGGCACATTTGCTAGTGTACACAATGAACTTCCAGAAGTGACTGGAATATCACCGTGGGCATGGCAACGGTGTTGGGCACATTCGGCAGTGCATGGGATGAACTTTTGGGAGCAACTGGAACAACCTCGTGGCATGGCAGATGTGTCAGACGCGTTCGGTAGTCTGCACAACAAACTTCTGGGAGCAACCGGAACATCACTGCATACACAGAAGCGGTGTTGGGCGCATTCAACAGTGCACAGGACGAACTTTTGGGGGCAACCAGAAAAACCTCGTGGCACAGCAGATGTGTGGGCGCGTTCAGTAGTGTGCACAATGAACATCCGGGAGTGACCGGAATATCACCGTGGGCACAGCAGCGATGTTGGGTGCATTCGGCAGTGCACGGGATGAACTTCCGAGAGCAACCGGAACAACCCCGCAGGCACGTTGAGGCTATGGGCGCACTGGGAAGTGTGCAGAACATACTTCTGAGAGCTACAGGAACAACCCCCCAGGCATGGCAGCAGTGTCAGGTGCGTTTGTGTTGGGGTCCTGCTTTCTTTCCCCAATGTTTCTACACCATAGGGGTCAGCACACCTTCTAAAAACCTTCCTAACTTGCTGTCCCATTTGATTCTTGAGTTATTTTCTTGGATTTTTGTCACCTAAGCTGTCCTTCAGGATTAATTAATGTATAAAGGATATGTTTGATAGGCAAGACAACTCTTAAACCTATCACAACTTGCCTTGGTTAAAGAAGACAACTCTTGACTTCAACCTAAGAGATCTGGTTTTTTAACTTCATAGACGCCGTTCATTTTGTTAATTACCAACTTTTAGTTACCTCAAACTTCCAGTTGATGTTCTTTGATGTCACGAGCTAGTTCCATTCCCATAATCAGCGCCATGTATTCTGACAGAATGACGTCTTAATCCTTTCCTTTTGCCTTCGAGCCAAGCCAATTCCATTCTCTTCCTTAACGGCCTTGGTCGTAATTTACTAGTATAGTAATGAGTAGTAATTAGTAGTTTAACGTGGGGCATGGTCGACTATTTTTGAGACGCACGCTATACTATAGTTGTGAGTTCACATGACGAAGCGTTGGTTCTTTGGTACATAGTGAGCAGTCGCCAGAGGGGGGTCCTTCAAGGAGAACTACAGTGAGTGGCAGAGCGTAGAGCTTAGGGAGTCGGGTAGAGGCGCCAAAGAGAGATGATTGTAGTTCGGCTCTTAAGCAAGGAAGAAAACTCTTAACCTTGTCTTAAGCCCAAGTTACCTCAAGACAACTCTTAAAAGATAACTAGAATATAAACAAGAATGGAAGCAAGAATGCTAACCTTGATTAATGATTAATAAATGAGAAATATACAAAATTTAGAACATATGTTCTCCTCACAAATAATGGGCTGTATTTATACTCCTAAGACAGCCTTATCCTAATTTAACTAGTACTTAGGTTCTTTATCCACTTAGGACATGTTTTCCTATGTCAACAAGCTTTTCTAAGTCAACTAAAACATTATCAAGATAGACCTTATCCCATTGTTTCCTAATCCTACTAGGATTCTTGGTCTTTCTTGAATTCCTAGTTGGACTAGAATTCCTATTTTGACTAAGTCTTTCTATCCTTATCTTATTTTCTCTCCTACAGCTGCTAAACTTCTTGCCATTTCTTTCAAGGATTAGAACTTAATGCTTAGAACTTTCCTTATGGCATGTCCTTCCATTCCAAGACTGCTCCTTGACGTGAACATCTTGCTGAAGTCAAACTTGCCATGACATCCTGCAGCTGCTGGAGTTCTTCATGCCGTCAATCTCCTTCTCCTGCTCGAATTCCTTCATGCGTGTCCTGCCAATGCTGGTCTTCTTCTTGGCTTGGATTTTTGCAGTTAGTTAGGACTGAGTCAGAACCTGGCCATGCTTCATTGCTTGCTGCGTGCAGGCTTGTTATGTGTACATTCAGGCCCTGTTTCTGTTTCTCTTACTGCCTGGCACCTTGCGCGCATTTGCTCACTCTCCCTTTGCCTCCTAAGGTCCTCAACAATCCCCCTTTCTTGGAGACTCACCTTCTCCTCAAGGTGGAAATTAGGGAAATGTTGCTGAATATTGTCATAGTCTTCCCATGTTGCTTCAACCTTGGGCGAATGACTCCACCATATGAGTACTCTCCATACTGGCCTTCTATTGCGCCCATAGCTTACTATGCGAAATCCTAATGCTTCCTTTGGGTGCTGCCCCAGGTGATCTTCCCTGAAAGACATCGAGCATCCCTTATTCACTTATCTCACATCTCCAATCTTTTTTTTTCAATAATGAAATGTGAAACACTGGATATAATTTGGAGTTTAATGGTAGTCTTAGGTGATAAGCTACTGCTCCAATTCGCTCTACTACCTCATCTGGTCCAAAGTACTTCTTAGCCAGCTTTGCTGTAGTTGGCTTTTCAGCCTTGATTTTCCACCTAGGATGGATTTTAAGATAGACATAGTCACCTACCTCAAATTCCACTTCCTTCCTCCCTTTATCTGCTTTTCTCTTCATTCGGTCCCTTGCTTTCTCAAGCTCATGCTTGAGTTTCTTCAAGACCTCTTCTCTTGATTGAAGTGTGACATTCACTTCATGTATGCTGCTGTTCCCCATGGTATAACTTGACATTCTCGGGGGTATTCTTCCATATTCTACTTGATATGGTGTCATCTTGATTGTGACATGATAGGTAGTATTATACTATAGTTCTGCCAATGGTATGTACTCTTCCCAATCATTTTGATGATCATGGCAAAAACATCTTAAGTACTACTCTAGAGTTTGATTGGTTACCTCACTTTGTCCATCTGTTTGTGGATGAAAGGTGGATGAGGCGACCAAGTTGCTGCCGAGCTGTGTGAAAAGCTCCTTCTAGAATTTGCTCATTAAAACAGTATCTCTATCAGACAGCATTGTTTGTAGTATGCCATGAAGTCTTACCATATTTTTGATGAACTCTTGGGCTACTTCTTTTGTCGTGTAGGGTTGCTTGAGTGGCACAAAGTGTGCACTCTTGCTGAGTCTGTCCACTACGGTTAATATCACCATGTAACCCTTGCTATTGTGTATTCCTTTGATGAAGTCCATTGTCAAGTATTCCCAAACCTGTCCTGGTACTGGTAAAGGCTGTAATAACGCCTTGGTCTTGCCACCTTCTGGTTTGGTGTGTTGATAAACATCACATTCCCGGACTAGCTTTTTGATCTCAGCCTTAAGTCCTTCCCACCAAAAGAATAACTTGATCCGCATGTAAGTACGGAACCATCCTGAATGTTCTCCTTCCCATGAGTGGTGGAAGTGATTCAAGATCTTTCCTCTTAGTCCCAGTATGTTTGGTACATACACTCACTGGTTGTGCCAAATATACCTGTTCTTAAGGGTGAATTTACTAACCTTAGGGTCGAAATTCCTGATCTTCTTTGTGAGCTCTTGGCTTGAAGGGTCAATCTCTATTACCTCTTTGATTTCTGTCCATACATTCCACTCCACTCTGCTAATGGCAGTGAGACATGCATCATTAGGCTCACATGCTGTCCATAATACTTGACCTCCATTGCTTCTGGACAATGTGTCTGCCACCTTGTTTTCCTTGCCAAGTTTGTAGATTATTTCATACTCATATCCCAGCAACTTGACAAGGAACTTTTGCTGCTCCGGTGTCGTAATTTTCTGCTCATGAGGCTTCTCAAGGGTTGTTGATCCGTGATGATCAGGAATTTCCGCCCACGAAGGTAAGGTTGCCATACCTTGACTGCATGGATGATGCCCAACATCTCCTTGGCATATACTGACCATTCCTTCTTCATGGGCCCTAGAACTCTGCTCATGTATGCAAATAGGTCTTTCAACTTGACTTAGAACAACACCTATTCCATCTTGACATGCGTCAATGTGAAACTCGAAGGTTTGGTTGAAGTCGGGCAGTGCTAACACTGCAGTCTCACACATAGCTTGCTTCAACAACTTGAATGCGTCTTCACTCTTCTCTGTCCATAGGAATCTGTCCTTCTTCAGCAAGTCCGTTAATGGTTTTGCTATGGTACCGTATTTGTGAACAAATCGGCAGTCGTAGCCTGTTAAACCTAGAAATCCTCTAAGTTCTATGGCATTCTTAGGAGTTGGGCATGTTTGCATGGCTCCTATTTTTTGTTGGTCTACTTTCACTCCATCTTCGGATATGATGTGGCCGAGGTAGTCAAGCTCCTCTTGCATGAATGTGCACTTCGATGGCTTGATGAAAAAGCAATTTCTTCTTAACACCTCTAGCACTTTCGCTAAGTGTTCTAGATGATCATCATGGTTCTTGGAATAGGCCAAAATGTCATCAAAGAAAACTAAGACAAACCTGCGCAAATAAGGTTTGAAGATGTCATTCATGGCTTCTTGAACAGTTGAGGGTGCATTGCATAGTTCGAAGGGCATGACTAGGTACTTGTAGTGTCCACTATGAGTCTAAAATGCTGTCTTCTGTACGTCCTCTTCTTTCATGCGTATTTGATGATATCCAGCCTTGAGATCCTTTTTGAAAGGTTGAGGGTGCATTGCATAGTCCGAAGGGCATGACTAGGTACTCGTAGTGTCCACTATGAGTCTGAAATGTTGTCTTCTACACATCCTCTTCTTTCATGCACATTTGATGATATCCGGCCTTGAGATCCAGCTCGGTGAACAACTTTGCTCTGTGTAACACATCCAGCATAATGAGTTTGTTGGGGAGGCAATCAGATCGCAACTTGGGGGGGCACTGTTCACGGGACGAACTTCCGAAATCAACCGAAACATTCCCACGAGCACGGTAGAGGCGTCGAACGCGTTCAACAGTGCTTGGAAAGAACTTTCGGGAGCCACCGGAATATCGCTGCGAGTGCAACAGAGGCATTAGGCGTATTCGACAGTGCACGGTACGAACTTGTAGGAGCGACAAGAACATCCCTGCAAGTGCAACAACAGCATTAGGCATGTTGGACAGTGTGCAGAATGAATTTCCTGGATCAACCAAAAAATCTTAGCACACAGGATGAACTTCCGGGAGCAAATGGAACATCCCCGCACAATAGAAGGGTCAGGCACATTTGTCAGTGCACAAGACAAACTTCCAGGAGTGACCGCTACATCGTCGCAAGCGTGGCAACGGTGTGGGACACGTTTGGCAGAGTGTGGGATGAAATTTCAGGAGCATCTAGAGCATCCCAGCTAGTGCAGCAGAGGCTTCAGTCATGTTTTGCAGTGCACAGGACAAACTTTGGGGGGGCGACGGTAACATCCTTGTGGGCGCTGCAGTGGCATGGGATGCATTTGGTAGTGCTCGGGACAAACTTCTGAGAGTGACTAGAACATCCATGTGGGCACATCAAGTGTCGGACACGTTTAGCAGTGTGTGGATGATCGTCTGGGAACGACCGGAATACCCCTAAGCACGGCAGCAGCATCGGACGCGTTCGTGTTGAGAACCTAAGTATGCAGGAAATGATATGGGACAGAAAATGAGGCAGAAAAGGAGAGCACGAGCCAGAAAATTTACACAACAAGCATAGTAACAGCAAGTGTGCAGCCCAACAATGAGGCCTGACCAGTATTTGACTTAATCTTAATCAATGAAGGACATTCGTGTCAATAGGAGTTCCAACAAAAAAAGGATATTTGCTTCAAGAAGAACTCCAACAGCAGTAGAACATCAATGTCAAGAAGAGTTCCAGTAGTAGAAGGATATCTACTCCAAGCAAAGTTCTAGCAGCAACAAGACATCTATGCCAAGAAAAATTCTAGCAGCAGTAGAACATCTATGCCAAGCAGAGTTCCAGCAGCAGCAGTACATCCATGCTAAGAAGAGTTCTATCAGCTGTAGGACACTCATGATGAGTTCCAGTAGTAATAGTCGCGACAAGGAGAATTCTAAGAGCAGAAGGATACGCATTCAAAATCCTAGTCCTAAAAGGATTAGGCAAGAGGAAGTGCAGCTACTGTAAAATAGAAGATAAGGTAAGAATTCTAATCTAGGTAGAAATTCTTTTCACTGCAGAATCTAAAAATGACTCGTATGCAGAAACAAAACAACCTATTCATCCTTCGCACAATGCTAACGGGCAAACCTAAACCTGCATTTGTCTGTTTGGAAAAAACAGTAATCAATAAATCCTTTCGTGAGCAGCTTCTCTATGGCTGAATTCAATAATCAAGAGACATATATCATCATCGCTTTTGTGCTACTAACAGTGGAAAACCATATTAAAATATACTGAAATAAAACACATTAGATAAAGCTTCAAAAGGCTGGCATTTAAATACCTAGAAGCAAACTGGTTGATCTACCAAAGATAATCAAAATTCTCGTCAGTGAATAGTTGAGTTCATACTTTTGAACAACGATAAAACTCATTAATATCTACTCCTTTGGCGGTGAAGATATCATGGCCTTCGTGATGCTGCTTTAACTGCTCAGGTACAAAAAATTGTTGCTGCCCTTTCTCTTCTTGTTGTGTTATCGATGCAAGCCATTGTACAACAATTTCTAATCCATAATCTGCAGCATTGGTGGAAGTCATTTTTCCCTTAAGACATTCTTCCCCACTAAAATCTAGCCGATTGGTGTGTAGAGTTGATTGCCTATGTTTACTATCTCATGTATCATTACTACTTGGCTCTACACGATTAAGGACAAGCGCAAAATCAAAAAGACGGCACAGGCATGCAACTATTGACATTCTTCTGCTCCAGCAGTTGAAAATCTGGCTAAAAAGAAGTTATCATGGATTGCAGCACCTCTTCCTTGTACATTGACTGTGGACGAAAAATTGTCCAATGCTGAGATTCATTGTAATCCCTGTTCAAGTTCTTTTCTACATCTTCTTCTTATTCAAGGAGAGGCAATATTTCTGCAAATTCATATTTTATGGAAACTTCATTTTGGTCAAACAATGCTGCTACTAAACCTTATTTTATAGTCATGTTGAAGGGAGAATCAAGGAAAATATATGCAAACACGGGAACTAAAATAATTGCAGTCACTTATCTCTCTCTTTATAGTACAAAACTGTATACGGCTCAAAATGTGTTCATTCTTTAGTCCCTGATATTCATATGTAAAGAATTTTCTTTAGATGTGCTCCAAAGTTCAAAAATAAAACAAGAAAATAGCTCAAAATTGATTTTGCCAACAGTACAAAATAGAACAGAAAATATAGAATTCAAACCCAGAAACTTTATACCATTAATGCCTAGCACTCCAACAGCTTGTAAGAATCTGTTGTGTAACTCCCCCATCCAAATCAGTATTGGCTACTTCAGGACTGAAGATCATCGAGATCGGCAATAACTGCAGACAAAATCAGGGCGAAAAATTTTTGCAATAAGCTACAGATGAGAAAAAATGTCACAGCTACAAAATATCAACCAATGCTGTTTTTCAGCCTACTCTAAAGGAAGAGGAAAAAAGGAAATAAAGAATTGAAAGATTTGTATACTGACTATGTCTATATGTACACAAGTTATATAACTGAATTCAACTGAGATTGCCTTCTTACCTTTCATGAGTAAAGACAGTCAGACTATGTCACTCTGTAAGACTTGAGAGCATAGCAAGTGTATTTTACAGAGTAAACCTTAGCATGATAATATATACATCCAAAGAAACACATTTTTATTCCACTTATGTGTATTTGATGGATTATTTATTCTTTGGCCAAGAATAACCAACAAAACTCACTGGTACATGTACTAATACTTCATAACTTAATACAAAGTTAAACCAGAAACTTATACTTGAAATTTGAGAAATGATCCTGTGTTGACAATAGAGAAAAAAAGTTGTTGAATGTTTTGGGCAACCTTTATTTAACTAGAATATATCATAAATGATCAAGGGCCACTATATAAGAACAAAACACTTAAATAATCATATAAGCAAAGTCAAACGAATATCTGGCAAGTCATTTATGGCCACTAAGGCTGTTATATCAAATGACATGAGTAAGATTACAAGATAATGAGAATCCAAAGCAAGAAGATTGTAAAATCTTCAAAACAAACAAATAAATGAACACCTTAAATAAGTCACCTTCTAAGAATACTATTCACCTTTCACTTAATTCTTGTAAGAACCCTAAAGCCAGCAAAAACTTCCCCTCTATTAGAATAACTTAATTCAGGTTAAGAACACAATCATCAGGGTAGAAGTTGTTACCTTGGATCATTATTGCAACTTGCATGGTGTCCTTAGCTTTCACCAATGCAAGACCTAGCAAACAGTTCAGAATCACAGTCCTTTGTTCCAGAATTCTCTTCTAAATCCATCAACCTAGCATTCAGAGTTCAAGGTGAGAAAGATATTGGAGATAATGGTCTAACAAGGTTTGCAAAAATTGTTTGTTTGTTGGCCATTGACTTACTTAAACTCCACCTGCTCGCCTGAGCAATTAATTTAAACCAAGAGGACTAGTATCGAGGTTCTTGGTTGACAGAAACTTAAGCTAGCAAGGTAATGATAAATAAACAAATAAAAGAAGTCTAAGCATCCTTCTTTTCTCCAACAATCTATTTTTGCATAAAAAGATTGATCCATTTGCATTCCAACAAGCTTATTGATTGATTTGGCAACAGAAGCGTAATATAAACCTTGTAAAAAGTAATTAATACAACTTAAAGCGGAAAACTAGGAAGTCCACTGAGGCGAGAAAGAGTTTGAATTGCTAAAAACTTTTCACCTACTTTACCACTTTTCCCAAGTATTATAGATTTGCATATAGCTTAAACCCTTAAACCAAACACTCCTATATCATAATTTTCAGAATTGCTTGAAACCAAACACTATTACATAATTTTCAGAACTAGCTAAAAGTTCTGTAAGATCCAACTGTATTCTCTCCCTCAGGTGTTCCCCTCACCTCTTTTCTTTTTTGCTTTTTGTTTTTAGATTTCCTTTTCGCCTTAACTCTAGTTTCACTCAACACAACACAGATACTCCTAAAAGAGCCAACAAGGCAAAGGAAATCATAAGAAAAGGAGTTGATTATGGATTGAATGTGTGAATTTCTTAATTTAGAACCTCCTAGTTTACCACAAAGATTCAAACCACAAGTAAACCAAAAGGTTTCCAGATATTACTTCATATGAAAAAGATCAACAAGCGATTGCAAAGCTCTAGAATCCCCGCAAGCCTCCCATATCGCTGCTTTGACTTCCATATCAGATGGTTGCCTCTCTCCAAAGCCAACAAGCTTTCAAAACAATGATGGATTCCAATCAGGGAAGGAACCAAAGAATGTAAATGATTTAAACATATAAACATTTGTGCCAAAAGGAATGCATTTCACCTTCTGTTTTAACAAATGAACCAATCACCAGAGAAAAAGGAAAATTCAAATGTATGTTTGATGGTTGCCAGTCATCACGCACGCATTAGGTAATGATGCAATTAAATTAGTACCAGTATGCTAAATCCCATGCCTGAAAAGCTATCACCACTGAAACCTAACAAGCATTTTGCACACAATAACCCATCAAATTATACATACTTTTGAATAAATGTCAATGCCTTAATTTATAAGAAAAGGAGTTGATTATGGATTGAATGTGTGAATTTCTTAATTTAGAACCTACTAGTTTACCACAAAGATTCAAACCACAAGTAAACCAAAAGGTTTCCAGATATTACTTCATATGAAGAAGATCAACAAGCGATTGCAAAGCTCTAGAATCCCTGCAAGCCTCCCATACCGCTGCTCTTACTTCCATATCAGATGGTTGCCTCTCTCCAAAGCCAACAAGCTTTTAAAACAATGATGGATTCCAATCAGGGAAGGAACCAAAGAAAGTAAATGATTCAAACATACAAACATTTGTGCCAAAAGGAATGCATTTCACCTTCTGTTTTAACAAATGAACCAATCACCCGAGAAAAAGGAAAATTCAAATGTATATTTGATGGTTGCCAGTTATCACGTATGCATTAGGTAATGATGCAATTACATATTGCAAACTTGATAATGTTGATTCTCCGAACATGGTGTGCCCCATAACAGCAATGTTGTCATTTGGATAATTTCATCATTTCGGAAATTTGACTCCATTGTAATTTTGTTGCAAACTTTAATCCACCAACTTTCATGCTTCCTCCGCTCCTTTTCTTTTTGATTCTGATTCAAATAAACATGAAATGATTTTAGGGAGAATACAAGAAGAAGCACATAACAAAAAACAAATTGCAAATTTGAAAGCAACTCAAAAGATAATACATTAAATAAAACCATCCAAATATTGATATACAATATTCAAATTGTCTTATTAAAGGATTGCTTTGACAAAGAAGTTGTACCAAATGGCAGTAGGAGCAATTACATTTAAATACTTCTAATGTTTTCAAGCAATGCTCATTATCATAATTACTGCAATATTGACATGAAAACTTGAGCTCTCTTACTGCCTGGATGCCCACAGAAGGGGCAATGAGAAGATTTTATCACCCACGAGCTTTCATCTGAATAGAGTGCAGCATCATCAATAGATTCAATAAAACCCCGATATTTCAGAACATCGCCATTACCTATGCCATGTAAACTACAAGAAACTTTGTCTTTAATAAATGAAATAAAGATCATCACTCAATATCACTCCACAATGACATTCTTTCAAACTAAAAATAACAAAGAACTGATCTTTTACCAAACCTATTTAATATTCATGTTCACTAAAATTTTGGACAAAACGAAGAGCTGCATCAATCCAAATTCCTTGTACCCCACTTAAATCATGGTCGTTACCAACCAAAAGAGAAATGGCCATCAACTGTTTCCTCTTAAGCCCAAGACCAGCTTCAATATCTGATATACAGTAGCATTCAAGTGGTTCCTGCATAGAATAATATTCTCACATTTGCTATCCAATTGAAAGATAATGTTGACAGATGTATATGCAAAGGAACATAAATTAATAGAGAGAAACAATTAGCTGGGGGAAAATATCCTTTCCTCCCTTCTCTGAGCCTTTCCTAAAATTTCATCCACAGGACTTTGTCAACATTACAGACAACATTTTAAATATAGAAACCAAAGATAAGAATGATAACAAACAATATTGCTAGAAATATTTTATAAAAAGCCCCTCACCTGACAACAGTTCAACAATTTTCACATTGCCCAGACCTGTCTGTTGTAATCTTCATTATACAAGTTATTACCAACAACTCTCCATATCTTTTATCTTTTGCCAGAATCTTTTGAACAAAAATCTCTGCCACTGCTTCCCCAGTCACAAGTCTTACTCAGATGAAAATTCTAACGCAGATAGCTAATTATAAACTTCAGCTAAACACACATGAAGAAAATAACAATATTAAAAAGAATTATTGGCCCAATCACAATTCTCTCAATTCAACCTTCGTGGATTTTGCTAAGAAGAATGAATCAAAATGCAGATAACAGCGTTCCGATATGTCCAATAATAAGCCTTTATGTGTCATGATCTATATTTGGATGCCAATTTTGTGTTAACAGCAATAGAAAATTGCGTTGTAGTTCATACATAGCAAAAGGGATACACAACATGATAAACTAGAGGTTTTAGAGCTACAAGCATGAATAGGTACTTAAAGAGACGTTCCTGTAAAAATGACAACTTGAAGCCAGTATATAACACAGCATTGTGAGAGAATATATATGATTGAATTAATAACTTCAAATATGGTGCTATGCAAAAATCACATAGTAGAATAGTTCTATCACACCATTTGTTTAGTCTAAAAAAATGTCATTGAAAAGTTAAGAGAGACCACAATAATATAAGATATCCAACGAGAACGCTTAAGACCTTTGGCCACCAACAATTGCTAAATGCATCTAATTGTGACATTATTATGTTCATAATAACGTGAGCACATAATAAATAAATAAATAAATGATTTCTTAAGTGAGCAAATAAGCCTACCATAAACTTACTTTTGAATTGGGTCGAATACTTTTCATCACACATTTAGCCCCAAAGAGGAATGTCTCACTATCAGAGAGAGCAGTAAGCAGCAAGTAGATACCGTTATCTCACTGGATTTCTGACTGGCAAAGATCGAACTTGGGCGGGTGGCTCATAAAAGGGGGCTTTATGTACCCGCACGCAGGGCGTAGCTTTCAAGCCACTCATGCCACCGACCTTACGAAGGTAAAATTCCTGCATTGCCACTGATTTAGAAGAAATTAATTTTTGGAAAAAAAAAGGCAAAAATCTCTTTAAATGTTCACCGTACAATGGTAGAACCGTAGAACATAAATAATCATCTAGAAAAGTGAGGTAGTCTTTGGGATGATGTCTATCCATAGTGGAAATACCAACTCTACAAATTTTTATACATCATGAGTAACAATCCAAGATCATGCCTTTGTTGTTTGTTGATGATTTTATTATTAATTAAATAATAATATATTCAAATAAAATCTTATTCCTATCCCCTCCTCCCCACGTCACGATCACTTTTCCAGGAGAAGGTACGCTGCCATGCAAAATGCTAAAACAACAATAGGTGTGGAAGCCATGCGTAATGTTTCCGAGCATGGCGCAATAAATTGAAAGAATTTGCAAATCCAAAATGCTATATTGACCTTCGTGTGAGTGAAATTCCAAACCAAATGGGCACATTCATATCTCCATCCAACTCATCATCATCTACATATACAAATATAGTAGAGCTATCAAACTACATTATGTCCAACCCAAGTCATCAGCTGGGCAACGTTTCTGCCTTCTTCAATGAAAAGTGATTACACAGTGTAAGAAAAAGTAAGTATTTGCACTAATCACAAGTTAAACACTCACATTTAGCTGAGAGAAAATGTTTGTCCTCAGGACTTCAAATTCGTATTCGCGTTCTGAAAAAGAAAAGCTCAGTTTGAAGACCCAAGTCACAAAATGGCTACTAAGACACCACAAGATTAATGATTTATTACAAATAAAGCTTTTCGTGACAAAGTTTTTTTGGAAATACATTAAAGACAATCTATTTAACATTTAATAATCATTATTTTTTGACTTATTTTGATTAATGAAAATAAAGCACCCTATAGCACCAATTTTTTTAAATTTGGTTGTATATAAAATTAATTGGATAATTTATTACTGACCAAATTAAATATAAAGTGGCATATCAATAACATAGGCAGATGAGAGTCTTACAAAGAGGGACCCCTACTGGACTCAATCTTTCCTTGGAGAATGAATATCTCTTAAAATCTATAGTTGTCAGTTGGATTTAGCTGAAAGCTAAACAACTTTTGGTTTGCAACCAGGCATATATATATGCTGACCAAAAGCAATTAATGTAGATCTAAGCAACTCGCTCCAATGATTTAACAGACAATAAATATCTTTACATCTTCAATTTACCATCCTTTTGGCACTCTCACCTTCGGTAAACTCTGAAACACTGACATTCTGCTTTCAGGTTTTCCTTTTTCTTACTCCAGTAAAGTTGTGTACATCTTCATAATAATATAACAAGAAAAACAACCCAAAGCTACCAAATTCTATGATATTAGTAGATCATTGAGCTGGACAAATGGCAATACTAATCATGTATTCGGTGGAAAACTTACCTAGAATAAAAGAACAACTTTGGAAAATATGTCACACATAGGAAGATGATGCTTGACTACATCTGCAATTATATTGAAGGGTATATTGGCAACTACCTATTTACAAGAAACTTGTAACACAAACTAAATAAAATAATAGTAACTTGGCCCCCAAAGGCTCAGCTGAGGTGATTAAACAACATCTTTGTTTAGGCCCTAGCCTACCCCCTTACCCCTTTAAAGGAAAAAAAATGATAATGGTAACTTGGGAAAGATGATAGTTTCATTTTCTAATGAAAATATGTTGAATAGTTTAAAAGAAATAATCTAAAGCATCAACTTCATGCATCAAAACACATACAAACAACAAGGGTGTCTTTGATTAATTTTAATGTCTCAAATATGTTGAATGCAAACCATCAGATAACATGGCTATATCTACTTCAACTGGTTAAAATTTTGTTAGGGAGTCAAGTGTTTTTCACCTTTGCATGCCCTGATCTTGCATTCATTGGCTTTGTACTTTCAAACAATAAGAGCACATGGGAGCAGATGTGACATTTGACGAAATCCTCTTGCAAAACCTATAGAGTTTTACTGATGAGCTAAGAACCTCATAGCACAATTCAATAGAAATGAAGCAATTATTCTGTTAATTGTTATGCTTACAGCAACCACTAGCACCACCGTATAATAAGCAAGTATAATTCGCCTTGAGCTAGTCTGTACTTCTAAATATTTCTCTCACTAGACTAACCGTACGGGGATCCTATAAGTCATATAAAATGAAAAGCATGCATGTCAGTAAAAAAATTAAGTTGATATAAAATGAAAAGCATGCGTATTGGTAAAAAATTAAGTTGATATATAATGAAAAGCATGCATATTCATAAAAAAAAATTAATTCATAACTAACAGGAAAAACAGTAGTTTTGCGCACACACACATACACACACACACACACACATATATATATATTGCCCATTTCACAAGTTATAAAGTAAGAATTCTTTTCATGTATATGTTTGTGTGTTATAGAGAGGTCAGTCTATATTGTGTACTTCTCATAAGTTTGCAAAATGCCATCCCGTTATGCTTTAACAGAAAGAAAGAAAACAAATATTAGCTTCTACTCCTAACTCACGTTTATGACAGAACATAGCCAAAAGTAAGATTCATGCTTGCAAAAAAATTGCAAAAGTAATCTCTCTCCTGAGACTAATCATATGGGTATCTTGTAGCTCAAGTAAAACAGAAAGCGAATGCATCCATAAAAAGAAATGTGTTGATATAAAATGAAATGCAAGCATACTCATTACTATGAAATTCATATAAAATAAAAAGCAAGCATATTCAAAAAAATTTAATTCATAAATAACAGAAAAAGGATAGTTTTGCAAAAGTATATTCAACTTCTAACCAATTTCACAAGCTACGAAGCATGAAATACTGTTTCTTCTCAAGAGTATGTTTGTGCATTAGACAACGAGGTCAATCTAGTTTGTGTACCTATAAGTTTTAGGGTAAGAATGAAAACAAATCTAGTAAAACGCGTTATTAATTTGACAACGTCCAAAAAAGGAGAGAGAGAATTCATAGAACCATTCCTACCTTTTCAATGGCAAGAACTGCAGCTTGATAATTATCTTGGCTTCTCGTGCATACTATGCAAGCTGCTCTTTTTTGGTGTTGGATAATGCTACCGCATGCTGGGACAGTACACTTTGGTTTGCTTTTAGAATTTGTTAGAAAGGGAATTGTAAGAAGTTAGACGGTCATGGGGATGATGTCTGTCCGTGGCAAAATGCCGACTCTACAATTTTTATATGTCATGATTAACAACACAACACCAATGTTGAAAAGAAAATGACTTGCCGTTCATTCAGAGTTTCGAACCAATGTTGAATAGCTACGACAATAAACGCTCAGATAGAATCAACGATATTATATGGATCTAAGAATTATAGCATCTCCGTTGCAAAGCGACAGTGTAATTTCCCCCTTGCAGAATCTAAAAATGACCAATATGAAAAAACAAAACAACCTGTTCATCCTCCGGGCAATGCAAACAGACAAACTTAAGCCTGCTTCTGTCTACTTAGAAAACAACAGTAATCCATAAATCCTTTCCTATCAAAATTTATCTATCGTTGAATTCAATTATCAAGAGACACTGATATCTGCATCGAACTTCTTATTCTTGTTGCCATAAACGGTAAAGAACCAGATTGAGATTTACAAAAATAAGAACACCTCAGATGAAACTATAGAAAGTTAGCATTTGAATACCTGGAAGCATACTCGTTGAGATATCAGAGACCATCAAAATTCCCATCAGTGAATAGTTGAGTTGATGCTTTTCTCCAATGAAAAAACTCATTAATCTCTACTCCTTCGGTGGAGAAGATATCATGTCCTTCATGATCTTGTTTTAACTGCACGGGTACAAAAAGTTGTTGCTGCCCTTAGGAAATTCTTCTCCCTCAAAATCTACCATTTGGTTGAAACTTGCCAACTTCCCATTGTTAGTGATCCTTATTCCAGCATAACTAGACGAGAGACAAGCAAAATCCAGCCTGTTGGTGCGTGGAGTCCATTGCCCATGTTTACAATTTGATGGATCATTACAACATGGCTCTACGTGATCAAGTACAAGTGCAAAACCAAGAGAAAGCTGACAAGATATCAAAATGGACTGCATATATGGAAATTGAAATAAACTTCCTTATACATTGTGTGCTACACAACCCATTAAACAGACTAACTAAAATGCCATTTTTGTTGTCATCAGCCGACATAACTTGTTAGGAATGAAAACACATTGGAAGAAATAGTTAGTGAAAGAACAAATTGTGCAGTATTTGCTTAAAAGAAAAATGAGAGGAAAAGTGGACTTTGATTACTACTTATAACCGATAGCTTAGACATTTCTCTCACTGTCTCAAGCAGCTCATATTTATCCATATTAGGTAAGTGAGCCTTTGCCAGTTTAAGTTTGATCACGTCTTCTTTCTCCCACGTAATGCACAATGCATCTATGGTTCACTTGGCAGCAATCACAATAAACAAAATCAGAGTGAGAGATTTTTGCAGGAAGATACAGATGAGAAAAAATGTTAGCTTAAAAAATCTCAACAAATGTTTGACAGCCTACTCTAAAGGAAGAGGCAAAAAAGGAATAGAGAATTGAAATGTTTGTACATTGACCATGCGTATGCGAGGGTATAACTGAATCAATACGCTGAGAAGTAGATATCAATCACTTGGGGCCAATCTCAATATCTGAGATTAGGATTTTAATTCTGGCTAAAATCACAACTAAATCTTTGAGATTAGGGAGAATCATCTAGTCTTCTATCCCCAAAGCAACAAAAATAAGTGGTGAATGTTTACATTGGAAAATAACATCCTCATTACATCTTTATAGCGCGTCACAAAGCAGGAAGCAGGGAAGGAGTGAAAAAGATGATAGATATCTCCTTAATGTATAAATATAAAGATTTAGATGAGAAGTTAGGTAGTATAAATGAGAAAAAAAAGGAAATTCAGATGTATACCTTTATATCCAAAACCATGGCACATTTTTGAGAGAATCACAAGACATGTCGAATCACCATCCACGAGCAAAACATGAACACTTCTTGATAGCAAAAAGAAGTGTTCCACTAAATTATCTCACCATTCACGAGTGAACACAGTTGGACTATGATACTCAGTAACACTTTAGAGTACATCTAGTGTATTCTATAGACTAAATCTATGCATAATATTATATACGTCCAAAGGAAAACATTTTATTCCACTTATTCGTATTTGGTTATCTATTCTTTGACCAAGAATAACAAACAAAACTCACTAATACACGTATTAATACCTCATCAACCCCAATTCCTTGTACCCTATTTAAATCATGGTTGTTACCAACCAAAATGTGTCTAATAATAAGCCTTTATGTGTTACAATCTTTTTATTTGGATGCCAACACTGTGTTAATAGCAACAGAAAATTGCCTTGCAGTTCATGCATAGTAAAAGGGATGCACAACATGCTAAACTATAAGAGTTTTGGAGCTACAAATATGAATAAGCCATTAAAGCGATGTTGCTGTAAAAATGATAACATGAGGCAAGTATAGTACAAACATCGTGAGAGAACATATACGATTGTATTAATAATATCAAACTGCTACGATGCAAAGATCACATAGAGAATAGTTCCATCCCACCATTTGTTCAATCTAAAAAATGTCATTGAAAAGTTTTAGAGTGAATACACTAGTATAAGATTATCAATGAGAACACCTAGACTTTTGGGCACCAACAATTGCTACATGCATCTACTAGGGATATTATTATATTCATATTATCGTGAACACAAAAATAAATAAATAAATAAATAATACCTGAAGTTGGCAAATAAGCCTGCTATAGACTTACTTTTGTATTGAGCCTGAACAATTTTATAACACATGTAGCCCCAAAGAGGAATCCATCACTATCAGCTGCAACGCATGCAGCTACATATCCTTTACTATTTAATTCGGCACACAGTGCTTCAACCTCCCCTTTTGCTTTTAAAAGAGGCGTCCCAAACAGTTCAAGCAATTAAATATTTCTTTCACCAAACCAACTGTATGGAGATCCTATAACTCATAAAATGAAAGACATGCGTATCAATAAAAATATTAAGTTAATATAAAATGAAAAGCACGCATATTGGTAAAAAATTAAGTTGATATATAATGAAAAGCATGCATATTCATAAAGAAATTAATTAATAACTAACAGGACCAAGACCAGCTTCAATATCTGATATACAATAACATTCAAGTGGTTCCTGCATAGAATAATATTCTCACATTTGCTATCTAATTGAAAGATAATGTGGACAGATGTATATGCAAAGGAACATAAATTAATAGAGAGAAACAATTAGCTGGGGGAAAATATCCTTTCCTCCCTTCTCTGAGCTTTTCCTCAAATTTCATCCACAGGACTTTATCAACATTACAAACAGCATTTTAAATATAGAAACCAAAGATAAGAATGATAACAAACAATATTGCTAGAAATATTTTACAAAAAGCCCCTCACCTGACAACGGTTCAACAATTTTCACATTGCCCAGACCTGTCTGTTCTAATCTTCATTATACAAGCTATTACTAACAACTCTCTATATCTTTTATCTTTTGCCAAAATCTTCTGAACAGAAATCTCTACCACAGCTTTCCCAATCACAAGTCTCACTCAGATGAAAATTCAAATGCAGATAGCTGATTATAAACTTCAACTAAACACACATGGAAAAAATAACAATATTAAAAAGAATTATTAGCCCAATCACAATTCAACCTTCGTGGATTTTGCTGAGAAGAATGAATCAAAATGCAGATAACAACATTCCTATGTGTCCAATAATAAGCCTTTATGTGTCATAATCTTTATTTGGATGCCAATTTCGTGTTAACAGCAATAGAAAATTCCGTTGTAGTTCATAAATAGCAAAAGGGATACAGAACATGCTAAACTAGAAGGATTTTGGAGCTACAAACATGAATAGGTACTTAAAGAGACGTTCCTGTAAAAATGATAACTTGAAGCGAGTATATAACACAGCATTGTGAGAGAATATATATGATTGAATTAATAACTTCAAATATGGTGCTATGCAAAAATCACATAGCAGAATAGTTCTATCGTACCATTTTTTCAGTCTAAAAAAATGTCATTGAAAAGCTAAGAGAGACCACAATAATATAAGACATCCAACGAGAACACTTAAGACCTTTGGCCACCAACAATTGCTAAATGCATCTAATTGTGACATTACTATGTTCATAATAACGTGAGCACATAAAAAATAAAAAAATAAATGATTTCTCAAGTGAGCAAATAAGCCTACCATAAGCTTACTTTTGAATTGGGTCGAATGCTTTTTATCACACATTTAGCCCCAAAGAAGAATGTCTCACTATCAGAGAGAGCAGTAAGTAACAAGTGGCCGAGACTTGATACCGTTATCTCACTGGATTTCTGACTGGCAAAGATCAAACTTGGGCAGGTGGCTCATAAAAGGGGGCTTTATATACCTGCACGCAGGGCGTAGCTTTCAAGCCACTCATGCCTCCAACCAAACGAAGGTAAAATTCATGAATTGCCCCTGATTTAGAAGAAATTACTTTTTAAAGAAAAAAAGGCAAAAATCTCTTTAAATGTTCACCGTACCAATGGTAGAACCTTAGAAGATAAATAATTATCTGAAAAAGTGAGGTTGTCTTTGGGATGATGTCAATCCATGGTGGAAATGCCAACTCTAGAAATTTATATACATCATGAGTAACAACACAAGGCCAACGGTTTTGAATACAAAACGACTTGCCGTTCATTTAAAGTTTTGAACCAACGTCGTATGGCAATGTTCCCAACGTTGTTCAGCTTGTGTGCTACTAAAAAGTGTGCATCATCCTCATGATTGCAATATCTAACAGCAACGGATTCATGGATATAATCAATGATATTTTATGGATCTTTCAAGTTTATCATCAAACTATACTCACCAAATTTTTCATCTGCAGAATCTAAACATGACTCATATGCAGAAACAAAACAACCTATTAATCCTCCGCGCAATGCTAACAAGCAAACCTAAACCTGCATTTGTCTGTTTAGAAAACAACAGTAATCAATAAATCCTTTCCTGAGCAGCTTCTCTGTCGCTGAATTCAATAATCAAGAGACACATATATCAGCATTGCTTTTGTGGTACTAACAGTGAAAAACTAGATTAAGATATAATGAAATAAAACATATTAGATAGAGCATCAAAAAGTTGGCATTTAAATACCTAGAAGCAAACCCATTTATCTACCAGAGATAATCAAAATTCTCGTCAGTGAATAGTTGAGTTCATACTTTTGAACAACGATAAAACTCATTAATATCTACTCCTTTGGCGGCGAAGATATCATGGCCTACGTGATGCTGCTTTAACTGCTCAAGTACAAAAAATTGTTACTGCCCTTTCTCTTCTTCTTGTTGTATTATCAATGCAGGCTATTGTACAACAATTTCTAAACCATAGTCTGCATCATTGGTGGAAGTCATTTTTCCCTTAAGACATTCTTCCCCACTAAAATCTACCATCTGGTTGAAACCTGCCAACTTCTCATTGTTAGTGATCTTGATTCCAAAATAACTAGAATAGGGACAAGCAAAATCTTGCCGATTGGTGTGTGGAGTTGATTGCCTATGTTAACTATTTGATGTATCATTACTACTTGGCTCTACGCAATTAATGACAAGCAAAAAATAAAAAAGAAGGCATAAACATGCAACTATTGACATTCTTCTGCTCTAGCAATTGAAAATCTGGCTAACAAGAAGTTATCATGGATTGCAGAACCTCTTCCTTGTACATTAACTGTGGACGAAAAATTGTCCAACGCTGAGATTCATCCTGTTCAAGTTCTTTTCTGCATCTTCTTTTTATTCAAGGAGAGGCAATATTTCTGCAAATTCTAATTTTATGAAAACTTCATTTTGGTCAAACAATGCTGCTACTAAACCTTATTTTATAGTCATGTTGAAGGGAGAATCAAGGAAAATATATGCAAACACAGGAACTAAAATAATTGCGGACTCACTTATCTCTCTCTCTATAGTACAAAACTGTATATGGCTCAAAATGTTTTCATTCTTTAGTCCCGGACATTCATATGTTGAAAAATTTTCTTTGGATGTGCTCCTAAGTTCAAAAATAAAACAAGAAAATAGCTCAAAATTAATTTTGCCAACAGTACAAAATAGAACAGAAAATATAGAATTCAAACCCAGAAACTTTATACCATCAATGCCTAACACTCCAACAACTTGTAAGAATCTGTTGTGTAACTCCCTCATCCAAATCAGTATTGGCTTCTTCAGGACTGAATATCATCATTATCTTTCGCTTTGTTTTTGTCCATATCTACTGGCTCTTTCCTTACAGCATCCCAATGATTCTGCTTTCTTTTGTTTGCAAGCATCTGGTTAACTGTATGCTACACACTTCTTCCGCATTTAGCATTGAATCTATTTTGTTTGAGAATGCTAACTGCCAAAGGTATTTTATATTGTTCAATGGTTATTAGCTTCAAAACATAAAATGCAGTTCCAAGTTATTTTATATTGTTCAATGGTTCTTAGCCTCAGAACATAAAATGAAGCTCCTTTAAACAAACCACCTAACATGTCCTTTTCGTTGTCATTGGCTGACATGACTTGTTAGGAACGAAAACACATTGGAAGCAAGTATTGTGAGAGAGGCAAAGTGTGCACCATTGGTTTAAAAGAATAGTGATAAAAAAAAACTGCACCTTGATAACTACTTACTCATAACTGTCAGTTTGGACATTTCTCCTGCTCTTTCAAGCAGTAATCACTACAGACAAAATCAGAGCGAGAAATTTTTGCAAGAAGCTACAAATGAAAAAAAATGTCACAACTACAAAATATCAACCAACGCTGTTTTTCAACCTACTATAAAGGAAGAGGAAAAAAGGGAATAAAGAATTGAAAGATTTGTATACTGACCATGTCCATATGTACACAGGTTATGTAACTGAATCGAAAATGATGAGAAGTAGGTATCAATCTCTCTTTGTCAATCTCAGTATCTGAGATTTTGCTTTCTTGCCACAACCACAATTAAATCTCTGAGAATAAGGAGAATCATCTAGTTTCCCATTCCCCAAAGCAACAAAAAGAAATGGCGAACGTCACATTGGAATATAACATTCTTGTTACACCATTAGAGTGCATAAAAAAATGCAGAAAGTAGGGAAGTAGCAAAAAAGATGATGGATATTTCCTTAATTTATTAAGATTTGGATGAGAAATTGGTGAAAATTAAAAAAAAACAAGGAAATTCAGATATACACTATTATATCCAAAACCATGGAGTATTTTTGATAGAATCGCAAGACATGTTGAATCACCGTCCATAAGCAAAACATTAACACATCTTGGTCGCAAGCATAGCGTTTCAACTGGATTCAACTAAAATTGCCTTCTTACTTTCATGAGTTAAGACAATCGAACTATGCTACTCTGTAAGACTTGAGAGCATATTTAGTGTATTTTAAAGAGTAAACCTTGGCATGATAATATATACTACCAAAGAAACACATTTTTATTCCACTTCTGTGTATTTGATGGATTATCTATTCTTTGGCCAAGAATAACCAACAAAACTCACTGGCATATGTACTAATACTTTATAACTGAGTACAAAGTTAAACCAAAAACTTATACTTGAAACTTGAGAAATGATCCTATGTTGACAACAGATAAAAAAAGAGTTGTTGAATGTTTTAGGCAACCTTTATTTAACTAGAATATATCATAAACGATCAGAGGCCACTATATAAGGACAATAACACTTAAATAATCATGTAAGTAAAGTCAAACGCATATCTGGCAAGTCATTTATGGCCACTAAGGCTGCTATATCAAATGACATGAGTAAGATCACAAGATAATGAGTATCGAAAGCAAGAAGATTGTAAAATCTTCAAAACAAACAAATAAATGAATACCTTAAATAAGTTACCTTCCAAGAATACTATTCACCTTCTAAATTCTGTAAGATGACAGTGCATAGACTTGTTTAGCACTGCAGTATCTGTAGACTGAAAAAAAATATTCTCCTGGCATGATTCGCGTGCCTTTGGGTTGCTTATTGCTCAGTCAATGGAGACTCAGGGTAATATGCAAGGAACTACTGCTACCTAAAGAGGGAAATACATGCTTAGTTACTTTGCACGTACCCAAAAAAAATAGCATGGCATTTCCACAGTGAACATCTAGGTTCTTTATTGAACTGAACATCTAGGTCAAATCTTCACATGATTTCACATGGAATTGTACTTTGGCCGAAGGATAAAATTCAATCATACTAAGCTGGACGCCCTTTGATTTTGGTGATTCTAACTTCCCATTGAACTCTTCAGATCATAAACTTGAAGTCTTTTTTTCTTTTCAACTCTTTCAGTTCCTGTGAATTCACAGAACAAAAAGGATATTCACGTAGCAGCTCAAGAGGATATTGATTTCAGAATATCATTAGTTCAGCAAGAACCCCAATGACCACGATAAAAAAAACATCATGAATTTTGAAAATGTTATGATGATACCCGATTAGTTATAATTGCTCAATTGCCTATAAACTTATACCTGGAAAAGAAGCATCTCTATCATTATGTCAAGCCACCATACTGCCCCCTGTTCTTTCACTTCAATAAAAGCTAACACTGACCCTTGTTAAAGCCATCAATTTTAATTAATCTATCTTCCCTGACTTTCAAAAATCTTTAATAGATGCTCCAATTAAATTATATAATTCATTCTTTTCCGTCAACTAACTCATCTCAACAACATTTGCTTATTCAAAAAGAGCCTAGCATTAACTACATTCATCTATATACCGACTACTTAAAAAAAAAGTTTATTCAATCACTTAAGTATCCATATAATGAATAGCTACCAATTTTTCTCTTTATATTTCTTCCACCAAGAAAAAGGGACATAAGGATACTCAATTTTGTACTACAGCCTCCTAGACTTGCCCAAAAGTCCCCTGTCCTAGGCAACAAATTCCACCATCTCTGGATAGCATCCAAGTATGACTTCAATTTCAACTTTAAAGTAAGACTATACCATTCAAGGGATACCCACTCCAATGGTAATCACCAGATATTTTGGGTTCAAAGCCATCATTCTACAACATCTTAATTCTAATTCACAGCAAAACTAATGCAGAATCAGAAGATACCTCCCCTTGCAAATTAAAGAAATAAAGGAGAGGAGAGGAACAAATTACACAAACCAACCAAAGTATACCTTCTCTTGCAATGACCTGTCTACTTCTTCTGAAAAAGCAGAATGCACAAGCTTCATATTTTCATCAGTCACCAAAAACCAGCACCCATCATCAACATAAATCTACGGACTACAGGACTCATCCAACAGATCAATGCATCCATCGACTTCCATAACCTCTTCTTGATGCAAATCAGAATCTTCAACAGGGACTGTAACATTGCCCCTTAAAGAAGGGGCCGTCTTCCACTTAACAACATAAGATTGATGTCCATACCTTATCTTCACGCGATGAACGAAATGAAATTCATATTGACCGTACAACAAATCTTTTAGTTGATTTGTGGCTATGTCTCTTAAATAAACAGTGGATAACATAGGAAGCATCTTCTGGCGAATGTATGATGGCTCCCAGAGCTAATGGAAAACTAGAACTCAACTAGCATTTCAATTTTTGGGCTTCCCCATGATATTAACTGACCATCAGTAGCTGCAGCAAGATAAGGAAAGCAAATAAGACATTTACAACTACTTAAGAAGATAAAAACAAAGCCTTACAAATTATACAAAAATATCAAGGAATGCAACTCAAATTCCATGCATCAAATGGTATTCCTAACAATGATCTCTTTGCCTCTGAAGAAGGATAAACTTTAAAAAATCCAAACAGCAAAAGCAAAAACAAATATTTGAAGCACGATCCAACTGCCGAGGAAAAGTGATATAGTACAAGAAGCAATCTTTCTAGTAGAACAAAAAGAAATTTTCAACTCCTTTTAAAACCATTTCAACTGTTGAATTACTTGGTATTTGTAAATAATGTCGAATAACTGACATAAAAAATGTTCATAACAATGATTATCATCAATACTTTAATGCACACAAACAACTACTAACATACCAATAAAGTTTTCATTTTTCTTGCACAGATGCATTTGGATAATTTCATCATTTCAGAAATTTGACTCCATTGTAATCTTGTTGCAAACTTTAATCCACCAACTTTCATGCTTCCTCCGCTCCTTTTCTTTTTGATTTTTATTCAAATAAACATGAAAAGATTTTAAGGAAAAATACAAGAAGAAGCACATAACAAAAAATAAAATGCAAATGTGAAAGCAACTCAAAAGATAATACATTAAATAAAACCATCCAAATATTGATATACCATATTTACATCCTCTTATTAAAGGATTGCTTTGACAAAGAAGTCGTACCAAATGGCAATAGGAGCAATTACATTTAAATCCTTCTAATTTTTTCAAGCAATGCTCATTATCATCATTACCACAATATTGACATGAAAACTTGAGATGATGAGCTCTCTTACTGCATGGATGCCCACAGAAGGAGCAATGAGAAGATTTTATCATCCACAAGCTTTCATCTGAATAGAGTGCAGCATCATCAATAGATTTAATAAAACCCCGATATTTCAGAACATCGCCATTACCTATGCCATGTAAACTATAAGAAACTTTGTCTTCAATAAATGAAATAAAGATCATCACTCAATATCACTCCACTATGACATTCTTTCAAACTAAAAATAACAAAGAACTGATATTTTAACAAACCTATTTAATATCTCATCTTCACTAAAATTTGGGACAAAATGAAGAGCTGCATCAATCCAAATTCCTTGTACCCCACTTAAATCATGGTCGTTACCAACCAAAAGAGAAATGGCTATCAACTGTTTCCTCTTAAGCCCAAGACCAGCTTCAATATCTGATATACAGTAGCATTCAAGTGGTTCCTGCATAGAATAATATTCTCACATTTGCTATCCAATTGAAAGATAATGTTGACAGATGTATATGCAAAGGAACATAAATTAATAGAGAGAAACAGTTAGCTGGGGCAAAATAACCTTTCCTCTCTTCTCTGAGCCTTTCCTAAAATTTCATCCACAGGACTTTATCAACATTACAGACAGCATTTTAAATATAGAAACCAAAGATAAGAATGATAACAAACAATATTGCTAGAAATATTTTATAAAAAGCCCCTCACCTGACAACGGTTCAACAATTTTCACATTGCCCAGACCTGTCTGTTGTAATCTTCATTATACAAGCTATTACCAACAACTCTCTATATCTTTTATCTTTTGCCAAAATCTTCTGAACAGAAATCTCTACCACCGCTTTCCCAATCACAGGTCTCACTCAGATGAAAATTCTAATGCAGATAGCTGATTATAAACTTCAACTAAACACACATGGAAAAAATAACAATATTAAAAAAAATTATTAGCCCAATCACAATTCAACCTTCGTGGATTTTGCTGAGAAGAATGAATCAAAATGCAGATAACAGCATTCCTATGTGTCCAATAATAAGCCTTTATGTGTCATGATCTTTATTTGGATGCCAATTTCGTGTTAACAGCAATAGAAAATTCCGTTGTAGTTCATAAATAGCAAAAGGGATACAGAACATGCTAAACTAGAAGGATTTTGGAGCTACAAACATGAATAGGTACTTAAAGAGACGTTCCTGTAAAAATGATAACTTGAAGCGAGTATATAACACAGCATTGTGAGAGAATATATATGATTGAATTAATAACTTCAAATATGGTGCTATGCAAAAATCACATAGTAGAATAGTTCTATCGTACCATTTTTTCAGTCTAAAAAAATGTCATTGAAAAGCTAAGAGAGACCACAATAATATAAGACATCCAACGAGAACACTTAAGACCTTTGGCCACCAACAATTGCTAAATGCATCTAATTGTGACATTACTATGTTCATAATAACGTGAGCACATAAAAATAAAAAAATAAATGATTTCTCAAGTGAGCAAATAAGCCTACCATAAGCTTACTTTTGAATTGGGTCGAATGTTTTTTATCACACATTTAGCCCCAAAGAAGAATGTCTCACTATCAGAGAGAGCAGTAAGCAACAAGTGGCCGAGACTTGATACCGTTATCTCACTGGATTTCTGACTGGCAAAGATCGAACTTGGGCAGGTGGCTCATAAAAGGGGGCTTTATATACCTGCACACAGGGCGTAGCTTTCAAGCCACTCATGCCACCGACCTTATGAAGGTAAAATTCCTGCATTGCCCCAGATTTAGAAGAAATTAGTTTTTGAAGAAAAAAAGGCAAAAATCTCTTCAAATGTTCACTGTACAATGGTAAAACCGTAGATGATAAATAATAATCCGGAAAAGTGAGGTGGTCTTTGGGATGATGTCTATCCATAGTGGAAATGCCAACTCTACAAATTTTTATACATCATGAGTAACAACATAATGCTAATAGTGTTGAAAAGGAAACGACTTGTCGTTCATTTAAAGTTTTGAACCGACGTCGTATGGCAATGTTCCCAACGTTGTTCAACTTGTGTGCTACTAAAAAGTGTGCATCATCCTCATGATTGCAATATCCAACAGCAACGGATTCATGGATATAATCAATGATATTTTATGGATCTTTCAAGTTTATCATCAAAACTATACTCACCAAATTTTTCATTTGCAGAATCTAAACATGACTCGTATGTAGAAACAAAACAACCTATTAATCCTCCGCGCAATGCTAACAAGCAAACCTAAACCTGCATTTGTCTGTTTAAAAAACAACAGTAATCAATAAATCCTTTCCTGAGCAGCTTCTCTGTCGCTAAATTCAATAATCAAGAGACACATATATCAGCATTGCTTTTGTGGTACTAACAGTGAAAAACTAGATTAAGATATACTGAAATAAAACACATTAGATAAAGCTTCAAAAAGTTGGCATTTAAATACCTAGAAGCAAACCCCTTGATCTACCAGAGATAATCAAAATTCTCGTCAGTGAATAGTTGAGTTCATACTTTTGAACATCAATAAAACTCATTAATATCTACTCCTTTGGCGGCGAAGATATCATGGCCTTCGTGATGCTGCTTTAACTGCTCAGGTACAAAAAATTGTTGCTGCCCTTTCTCTTCTTGTTGTTGTGTTATCGATGCGGGCTATTGTACAAAAATGTCTAAACCATAATCTGCACCTTTGGTGGAAGTCATTTTTCCCTCAAGACATTCTTCCCCACTAAAATCTACCATCTGATTGAAACCTGCCAACTTCTCATTTTTAGTGATCTTGATTCCAAAATAACTAGAATAGGGACAAGCAAAATCTAATCGATTGGTGTGTGGAGTTGATTGCCTATGTTAACTATCTGATGTATCATTACTACTTGGCTCTACACGATTAATGACAAGCGCAAAATCAAAAATAAGGCATAAACATGCAACTATTGACATTCTTCTGCTCTAGCAATTGAAAATCTGGCTAACAAGAAGTTATCATGGATCGCAGCACCTCTTCCTTGTACATTGACTGTGGACAAAAAATTGTCCAACGCTGAGATTCATCCTGTTCAGAGTTCAAGGTGAGAAAAATATTAGAGATAATGGTCTAACAAGGTTTGCAAAAATTGTTTGTTTGCTGGCCATTGACTTACTTAAACTCCACCTACTCGCCTGAGCAATTAATTTAAACCAAGATGACTAGTGTTGAGGTTCTTGGTTGACAGAAACTTAAGCTAGCAAGGTAATGATAAATAAACAAATAAAAGAAGTCTAAGCATCCTTCTTTTCTCCAACAATCTATTTTGCATAAAAAGAGTGATCCATTTGCATTCCAACAAGCTTATTGATTGATTTGGCAACAAAAGCGTAATATAAACCTTGTAAAAAGTAATTAATACAACTTAAAAGAAAAAACTAGCAAGTCCACTAGGGCGAGAAAGAATTTGAATAGCTAAAAAGTTTTCACCAACTTTACCACTTTTCCCAAGTATTTTAGATTCGCATATAGCTTAAACCCTTAAACCAAACACTCCTATCTCATAATTTTCATAATTGCTTGAAACCAAACACTCCTGTCTCATAATTTTCAGAATTGCTTGAATCCAAACACTATCACATAATTTTCAAAACTAGCTAAAGGTTCTGTAAGATCCAACTCTATTTTCTCCCTTGGGTGTTTCCCTCACCTCTTTTCTTTTTTGCTCTTTCTTTTTAGATTTCCTTTTTGCCTTAACATCAGTTTCACTCAATATAACACAGATATTCCTAAAAGAGCCAATAAGACAGAGGGAATCATAAGAAAAGGAGTTGATTATGGATTGAATGTGTGAATTTCTTAATTTAGAACCTCCTAGTTTACCACAAAGATTCAAACCACAAGTAAACCAAAAGGTTTCCAGATATTACTTCATATGAAGAAGATCAACAAGCGATTGCAAAGCTCTAGAATCCCCGCAAGCCTCCCATACCGCTGCTCTGACTTCCATATCAGATGGTTGCCTCTCTCCAAAGCCAACAAGCTTTCAAAACAATGATGGATTCCAATCAAGGAAGGAACCAAAGAAAGTAAAGGATTCAAACATACAAGCATTTGTGCCAAAAGGAATGCATTTCACCTTCTGTTTTAACAAATGAACCAATCACCAGAGAAAAAGGAAAATTCAAATGTATGTATGATGGTTGCCAGTCATCACGCACCCATTAGGTAATGATGCAGTATGAGTATGCTAAATCCCACGCCTGAAAAGCTATCACCGCTGAAACCTAACAAGCATTTTGCACACAATAACCATCAAATTATACATACTTTTGAATATAAATGTCAATGCCTTTGTTGCTTTAAGATGATTTTAAAGCTACTTGACGGGAAACATAATAGAACACTCCAGTTGCAGGCCTAAGAGTTATTTGCATGCAACATAAATACTAATACATAATAAATGGCTTGTGTATTCAGTAGGAAAAGCAACAAGAACACCAAAAAATTTAGAGAAGAAAAGACAAGCAAAGTTGTACCTCTTTGAGCAATGAAGAAACCTTAGAATGCTCGTCTTCCTGCATGGCGATGGTCCCTTAATGCAGTTAAAAAATTCTCAAGAAAAACCAGCTTATTTAAATAAGAGGGCGTCCTGCGCTGATCACTCCAACCAAAATTGCAGATAGGATTAGCTTTATCCTTGTCATTGGCTTCAGCTTTTGGGAAGCCAGCTGCAAAAAATCCATGTTCCAGCAAAGATTTTGGCAATATACACCGCAACTCAACCTTCTATAAACTCTAACCATTTATCATTGAAGCAAATTTCAAGAGGAAAACTCGTAGTCCAGAATGATACCTCTCTCGCTGAATACATAAAAGACCAACAATTAAGTGCTCATAAATAGCTGACCTGTGCATCAAGAAGCAGTGCTTTGGAATCAGAAAATGGAACACTCTGAATTGCCTCCACACGGTAATGGACCTGCAAGGATCACTCATCTATTAAGTAGAAAATCCTTCAAAGGCCCACAATCTTGTATGGACATGCAACTTGACAGAACAAATCAATCCAAATAAATGAAATTACCATCAAATAATCATCTGGATTGTTGTTAATGATAAATCCATAAAGATATAATAATTCCTGCAACAAGATGAGCCAATCACTATCTTTTAGAACATTTGGTAAAGGTTGTTTTGCACATGCATCAATATCAGAAAAGTGCAATAAAGAAAGCACAAAAAGGTTTTTGCAGTCAACTTATAACAATCAAGCCAAGGCCACATCCAATTATTTTGAAAGAAATATACATTCTATGTGAAACTAATCACAAAGAAAAATTACAGGGAGAGGTGAAGAGGCACATCATACAGATGTTTCCGGGTTATAAAGAAAAGTTGACATTGTAGATTGTTTGGCTTACTTATGAAGAATGGTAAGGATGAAACATCTTTAAAAAGACCAAGATGCCAATAGGAGGTTAAAGCATAGTGTGCCAGCAGAGGTTTCACACATAAAAGGTACAAGCATCAAGAGAAAGAGAAGTCAGTTATGTGTCAGGACTAAAGCATCTTATAATGTATTGAAATACGTAAATAAATTGAGCCTGATTTAACAATAGTAGAAGTTGAAAAACATCGAACAGAAGACCACAAAATCCAAACCAAGCATACTTGAATTAACTACTAGTAGCAAAACGAAGACAACGTATTGAAATCTCTCATATTCGTTGATCCAGCATGCGACACCATCTTGTCTACCAAATGCCATTCATCAAATGATAAGATGATAAAATTTCGTATTCCACCTATTGTGCAAGCGGAAGCAAAGCAGCAAAGGCAAATAATAAGGAAAGTCGTCAAAAACTAAAGTTGGTTTCTCAGTTCGAAACTTGACTTTATCATTACACCATTTTCACAGTAAATAGATAAATATCTTGCTGCCCAATGTTCACCAATTATTCCAAACAATTTCACCTAAGCAACATTTCACATAGCCAACACCAATAACAAATTCATTAAACTATGAGTGGCGGATATCACAAGTAACAATGGTGACATTTCCTCATTCATGCTATATAAAGATGATAAGTAAAGTGTACATGCCAGGATATTTTTACTGTCAGTCCCCAACAGATAGAAGCTCTTCGAGCAAACTGATCAAGAGAGAATTATTTCAAATTTATATCAATAACATACAATAAAATTATACAAGTAAATCAAATACTTCATATCCAACAAATGGAAGAATATGCTAAATACTCACATGTACTGCATTAAGGACTGGATAAAACAAAAAAAAATTTGATTCCCACTATTTATCAATGAAATAAAAAAAACTATGAAAAATACCTTTCTGAATCCCCATCCAGAATTAAAAGTTTCTTCACCGAATCCTTCACTTTGCTATCACACAAAGACGATAACTTTTGCTTCTATAACATAAACATGCTTTTGAGAACCCTACATAACCCACATGTAATCCACCATATTGCCAGCAATAATATTGATAACATCTGGACCACATGAGCAAAAATGATAGTTTGACTTTCATAAAAAAAAAGGAGCTAAAAGAGAAGCCACATAGATCTTAATTCCATCACAAAATTCAAATTTTGTTGTATGGTTTGTGTTTAATAAAAATAACATTTCAAAGTGCTCCTTTTATTATCACCACCAATTTTAGAAGTAAAACCTAAAATTAGGTGGAAGCACTAACATAAAATAAATGTAAATTTGGATAACCCGTGGAGTATAACTCTGATCTGCATAGTTATTTGCTAAATATGTCATATTGAAATGGACCATATAAATTGTCCTTGATGTTTAGAAACAGTTCACAAATTCTTAAACAATCATATTCTTTCTGATGGCATACCACTAAAGGCAACATATAAGAAATTTATCCATCCAATTAGGACCTCTTACCTGCAATTCAGTTGCCCAATACAAGGTTGTCCCCTTAAGCTCCAAAAGCTCATCATCTGTATAGTGGGTTTCCAAAAATAGTAGGAAGCATATCAAGGTACCTGATATAACCTTCAGCTCAACTAAATCTCAATGACTGAAACACAAAGAAATATCAAATGAAAACCCAACTACAGTATATTGTACATACGGCTTCCATGAAGAGTTCTTACAGAGACGTTCCACAGTTAGGAACAAAATCATCAAGAACCTATCATCTACTTCTCCTTCTTCGAACATTGCCCTACACTCTGGCCCAAGAAAAGGGTCTTGCAAAACTCTCATTGGTGTTATAGCCAAATCTAAAGGAACAACCAGCAGAACCCCTGTTCCATTTTCAATGTTGATCAAAGGAAGATACCATTCATTTGATTTCAAAAATAATAATAATTAGAAAAAGGAAACGAGAAAAAAGTAACATTTCAAGGCGTGTCAAGTTATAGTTTACATTTTTTTTCAGCCAATCGTCAGCAACCAAACAGATCAAGAATGAAATGTGTATTGACTAGATTAACAAAAATAAATAAATAAATCTAACATAGCATCATATTTGGTGCCTTATTACAGTTTGCACCAATAGTAAGAAGTTAACCTAATTAAACTAGAGTTCATGCTGGGCATGATTTTTATCAAATGAAACCTAACGAACGCTTTTATCAAATGAAAGAAAAAGAAAAAGAAAAATGACGACTACCTAGAATTTTAAATTGTGCAGGAAACGGTTTCAAATACTTAATGCACAAATGGTTTCAACTAACAATTACCATCAGAAACTTCATTCGATGAAAATACCCCAAATCCTTTAGTTTCATTGCTGTACTTGGTTTCGCAACCACGTAATTCAACTCTATTGACCTGCATTCCCGCTCATAGCCAAGAAAGAAAAAAAATAAGTAAACTTACATTTCCAAAGAGAAGTATCCAAATATCAAAGCTAACTCGTCTTGCTTATCTTTTTTCCCCAAGGTTTCTTGACAACCAAACACGAATTTGAAATAATTAACCCGCAGCCGCTGAAGGAACCGTTGGAGCCTTGCTTTAGTCGAACTTCTCATTGCTTGCCCTTCCTGGACTACAGAAAAGGCTTTGAGCCCTAAATATGTAGCCGTTGGAGCTTGGGATTCACGCTAGCTGAGCACATGATTAACCGTGGGTGGCAGCCAATAGTTATTTTCCACGTCATAGATCAGCATCGACTCAGTCACTTTGTAATTGTAGGGAGAAACATGAGATAAATTCTCTTTTAGTACCGCCTTTGGAGAGGTTCGGTGTAGTGTTTAAAAGTGGGCTAAAAACGCGTTTTGAAGTAAGAGTAAACAAACATGTTCTTAGACCAAACAGGGAGTTAAACGCTGTCGTTTTGCACACTACACTATTTTAGCTGTCTCTTCGCATAGCCAGATGCTGAAGAAACAAATGAACAATTTACTTTTTATATTGACAATATTTATTATTTATTTTTAATTTAAACATGTTACCACATTTACGTGAACTCTTTTCGAACCAAGACAATCAACTGATCTTAGCTCTCACTAAAAACATAATATGCAACATCATTGCATGTCCCCATCATTTTATGTTACATGCACTCCCAGAACATTATCAAGTTATTAATAATCCAAGATCTTGCCTGTGTTGTTTGCTGATGATTTTATTATTAATTAAATAATAATATATTCAAATAAAATCTTATTCTTATCCCCTCCTCCCCACGTCACAACCACATTCATGATTGACACCTGTAACATAATACATCACATACCACACAACACAACAATATGATTTCAACCTTTTCCAGGAGAAGGTACGCTGCCATGCAAAATGCTCAAACAACAACAGGCGTGGAAGCCATGCATAATATTTCCGGGCATGGTGCAATAAATTGAAAGAATTTGCAAATCCAAATCGCTATATTGACCTTCCTGTGAGTGAAATTCCAAACCAAATGGGCACATTCATATCTCCATCCAACTCACAATCATCTACATTCAACACTCAAACTGGTAATGCAGATGAAGCAGATTCTAATGTTATTTATCAAGCTCAAGAAGTTACAGCCAATAATAGTTTCCATCAAGGACATGGAAATCATATTCATGACATGCCAGGAACTTTACAAGAATCGTCTTCTGGGCAAGTTAAGGATCATGGGGCATTACAAACAATTCAAGGATCTTTAGATCTTGACTTAAAAGGTTTTGTAAACACAATTCAGCTAAGCTCAATTTCTCGGGAACTATCCCAGAGCGATCTTCTACTGCTGCATCAGTACTCTCATCTGGTTTTGATGCCTGTGATGGTCCCAGCAACTCAAGCCAAACTCTAAGCATTTGTGAGAGCTCGAGGAGACAACTTGGAAATGGCAGGAGTTCAGAAAAATGGTTCTAGACCAAAAGGCAAAAGGTTTACTTGATGAAAATGAATATATGGACTCAAGCATTTCCATTTGTTGTTGTCATCCATCAAAATAGAGTTTTGTGCTTTGGTGATAGGTTCTGGCATTCTCATCAGTTGGCCTCGTCATGATCACAATAGAAAGCTGCTCTAATTAATTTTAGCTGAGCACCAATGCAATCCACCTTCACCATTTCACCATTTACACTAGAGCGTTGGGACTCGAAGCGTACATCTTATCATATCAGGAATTGCCATTGAATGCCTTTTACTTGTCCATTTATCTAAAATAATATCAGAAGGTGTAGCAAATATTTTTCTTCTCTTTATCATGTTTTCTGTTCTTTGCACATAGAGCATGAATAGTTTGGACACAATGGGAAGTCCAATAAAAGTTCTAATTGGTTTCCATAGCACATGAAACTTTTGCACAATGGATAGTAATCTTATGCTAGTTTGATCTTCCCGAACTGCAAATTTCAGAGAACGAATAATTGACAATTTGAAGGATGATAGAAAGGTATTGTCTAGTTTTGGATTGTAAGCGCAGTTTTTTGTTAAAGCCTTTGACCCGTACCTTTAAATATTTTACCCATTCCCACCTTTCTTTTTTGTTTGGGACATTTTAGCAGGGGGGAGGGCTAGTGCGATATGGATCTGTGAATCAGCTGGATCAGGTACAAAGTTATGCTTGGCCTTCGCCTGTATGAACTTTTGCTTTCCCACAGTTAGCAAGAATTTGTTCTTAAATAAAAGCTTTTGCAATATGATATGAAATTTAGAGACAATCTATTTCTCGACTTTAAGCAACTCTGACTAAATGCAAGGTAAACAATTATAAAACATTACAGTTCATCTTGCAAGAGTGCACAAAAGGACCAGAAACAGAGGATGCTGGCGGAAAATATTAGTGCTATATTAGCTATCACATTTGAAATTTTGAAATGCTTATCTTAAATAGCCCAGGGAGTTTCGGATAAACAATTGGCTAGTTCTTGATTACTTCATTGTCAGCCTTTGAACCCCGTGATTCTATACAATAATGAGATTATTTTCCAATTGAAGGGACATCTTAGACCCTGCAAATAACTAAAAACATATGGAAGGGAGTCATCACAATAATGATAACAAAGTTTTCAATTGGAAGTACATTTGTTGAAATACTGAATGCAATTTTTTGCTCAAAAGATTGTAAGTTTCAAATCAAAAATCTTTTGATCAAGACTGAATGATTATAATGTGTTGTTCATTCAA
>BNST01002582.1:0-65415 GCA_019650275.1 Xylocarpus granatum | reverse complement strand
GAGAGGCATCGAGTGCCTTCAATAGTGTGCAAGACGGTCTTTTAGGAGCTACCAGAACATCCCCCTAGACATGGTAGAGGCTTCCGGCATGTTGGGCAGAGCATGGGACGAACTTTGGGAAGCGACCAGAACATCCCTATGAGCTCGGCCGTGGCGTTAGGTGCATTTAGCAGTGCACGGATGAAGTTCTGGGAGTGACTAGAACATCCCCAGCGGGCGCGGCATAGGTGTCTTGCTCGTTCGGCAGTGTGGGGGATGAATTTTCGGGTGCTTCCAGAACATCCCTGCGAGCGTAGCAGAGGCATGGTGTGCGTTCGGCAGTGCTCAGGATGAAATTCGGGAGTGCCCGGAACATCCCTGCGGCGCAACAGCAAGGTCGGGCCCGTACGTGTTGAAAACCTAAGTATGCAGGAAATGCAATGGGCAAAAAATGAGGCAGCAAAGGAGAGCATAGGCAAGAAAATGTGCACAACAAGCATGGCAATGGCAAGTGTCCAGCCCTGCAATAAGGCCTGGCAAGTATTTGACTTAATCCTAATCAATGAAGGACATTCGTGCCAATAGGAGTTCCAGCAGAAAAAGGATATTCGCATCAAGAAGAACTCCAGCAGCAGTAGAACGTCCATGTCAAGAAGAGTTCCAGTAATAGGAGGACATCTACGCCAAGCAGAGTTCTAGCAACAGCAGGATATCTATGCCAAGCAGAGTTTGAGCAGTAGCAGGACATCCAAGCCAAGAAGAGTTCTATCAGTAGCAGGACACTCATGATGAGTTCCAGTAACAATAGGATAGTCAGCGACAAGAAAATTCTAAGGGCAGAAGGATATACATTCAGAGTCCTAGTCCTAGAAGGATTAGGCAAGAGGAAGTGCAGCTGCTGTAAAATACAAGATAAGGTAGGAATTTTAGTCTAGGTAGAAATTCAAGAAAGACCAAGAATCCTAGTAGAATTAGGAAACATTTGGATAAGGTCTATCTTGATAAGGTTTTAGTTGTCTTAGAAAACCTTGTTGACTTAGGAAAATATATCCTAAGTGGATAAGGAATCTAAGTACTAGTTGAATTAGGATAAGGCTGTCCAATACTATAAATACAGCCCATTATTTGTGAGCAAAGAGATATGCTCCGAATTTTGTTATTTCTCATTCATTAATCAATAATCAAAGATTAGCATTCTTGCTTACATTCTTGTTTATAATTTTGGTTATCTTTTAAGAGTTGTCTTGAGATAACTTGGGCTTAAGACAAGGTTAAGAGTTGTCTTCCTTGGTTAAGAGCTTAGGTTGAAGTTAAGAGTTGTCTTCTTCAACCAAGGCAAGTTGTGATAGGTTTAAGAGTTGTCTTGCCTATCCAACATATCCTTTTATATATTAGTTAACTTGAAGGACAGCTTAGGGGATGTCAATATAAGAAAAGAACTCAAGAATCAAACGGGACAGCAAATTAGGAAGGATTTTAGTAAGTGTGCTGACCCCTAAGGTGTAGAAAAGTTGGGAAAAAAATTGGGATCACCAACAAATTGGTGTTTCTCATTGAGAGATAGCACAATCACCATTTAGTTGAGAGATCAGCACAAACACCATTTAATTGAAAGGCATCAAGGTTACCATGTCATCTTGGCAGCATTCACGTTCACCACAACAGCGAACTAACGAGGACTTTCAAAGAATTCTGACCTTAGAGAGGAACGAAGCTCACTCGATGTCTAGGTAATCAATTATCTTCTATCATCCATTCTCTTGAGCAATTGAAGAGAGACACACCACGAGTGGCTAGAAAACAAGTCAAAACTAAGAAAGCCAAGAGCAGCATATTGCCACAGCAACCTAGAAGGTTGCATACGGAGATCTTATGGCACCATGAGCAAGAGGAAGATTTTCACCATGAGCAGTTTCCCTCTCAAGAAAGGGGGAGAGTGCACATGAGTCTAGGGTGCAGAAGGGAGGTGCCACCGAATTTGCACCAGCCCCATGACCCCTATGATGAGTACAGCGACAAATAGGAGAGAGGAATGGCAGCACTACAACAGCCCAAGCCACTACACCCAACCAAAGACAAAAATCGAATTCCCTACCTTTGAGAAAGGAGATCCAACCAAATGAATCTCCAAAGCTGAATTCTACTTTGAAAAACAAGGTGTAGAGAGGGGTGAAAAGGCTGATTTTGCATCCTATCACCTATGTGGGAGGGCCAATCAATGGTGGTGTTGGCTTAAGGCTACCTACAGCAGATAAGGTAGAAGGATTGGCTGGACAAGGTTCACACAAGAATTGATGGACAGATTTAGCCCATCCAGCATCACAAATATTTGCTCCGAGTTTGATGGGAACCAAGTCTTTCCTTCATCAAATCCGAAGAGTGCTGCACCAGTTTAGAACTTAGAATACTCATCTCTACATCCTGAGATGCCAATCTGGAGAACAAGTGAAGACGTTTCATCACCAGCAATTTCAGTTGATGACAGTGGAGGAAAAAAATTGCACACAGAAGATGCGTATGCACGTCCAAGTGATGCAACACTAAGGACAGAAGTGTTCCAGGACAGGACTTGGTGTGTCTGAATGCCAAGATAAAGATGCAGATGTCTTGTGATGAGTCGAACAATGCATCTACCAAACGTCCTAATTCATCTATTCATGTTCATGCTACTAATTCTACATCTCTACCATATTAGTTGCAGAACAATGACTTAAGAGCTCCAATAGTTTCCACTGGACTGCCATCTACATCTTCATTAGAACTGACCAGGATGGAGAGACAGCAAATTGAATTGGATGCAGGATTAAATAGGTCTTCGAATGGATTGCAAGAACATTCCAATGCTTCTACAAATTATCCACCAGAAAATACTCCAACAAGGACTATGCAGGACCAATCTGCCTTGTTGGCTAAACCTGGATTAGAAGACAAAGTTCCTAATCATAATTCTGTCCAGATTGAAGGACTTGCTGATCTTTCACGGACAGCATCACAAGCTGCAAGAGAACAGACCTTTAGACCATTCATTGTTCAAACTGCAGCAGAAAATATGCATAGCATGCAGCAAGTTTTGCAAGGCACAAATATTGATCAAACGCCATCATCTGCACCTGTTTTAGACCCTCAATTCCCTGGACAGAATGAGGATTATTTGGGTTGCAGCTTGAACACTGAAGATCCAGACATTCCATGCAACAGGTCAGGTGTTCTGGACAGCAACCCCATTACCAGCACAAACGCCCAAAGTTGCATGGATAGCAAGGAGGAAGCCGAGGCAGTACACTCCCCGGATCATGCGGAAGAGGCAAAATCAACTTGCATGCAGTAGGGGCAACCACAAAGCCTACTGCAATGAGGTTGTTCGCAACCATAAATGACAAGAATGTTTTGGTGTTGATTGATAGTGGAGCCACCCATAACTTCTTCAACACAAAACTGGTCAAAACACTCCAGCTATGTCCAAAAAGGATTGCACCCTTTGAGGTAAGAGTGGCAAGCAGACAGAAGCTCAAGTACATGCAAGTTATCAAGGCAGTAGCAATGCAGATTCAAGGAGTCAAGATAGAGGCAGAACTGCATGTGTTAGCCTTGGCAGGCCTTGATGTGGTTTTAGGCAATGCTTGGCTTAAAACCATAGGCAAGATAATGTTCGACTACGAATCCATGGCCATGCACTTCCAATGGAAGGGAAGGGACTGCACATGGGAGGCATCCACCACCAATGCAGCGCATCATTGTGAGGTAAGTACCCTTGAATGACTATATAGAAAAAGGGCACAATGTTTTGCGGTTCTCTTGGCCACAAAAGGAGGAAAACACAGCCGAACATCATATACACGAAGACATACCAATGGGAGTAAGGAACCTACTGGAGCAATTCAGAGATGTCTTAGGAGAGCCACAAGGACTACCACCCTCAAGACATTACGACCATGCCATCCCATTAATCGATGAAACCAAGGCAATTAATGTAGCACCTTACTGGTATGCACACTTCCAAAAGAACGAGATCGAAAGACAAGTGGAAGAGATGCTACAGCAAGGTATTATCCAACCTAGCACTTCCCCTTTTTCTTCTCCCATTCTACTTGTTAGAAAGAAAGACGAGAACTTAGAGGTTTTGCACCGATTATCGAGCACTTAACCAAGCAATGTCAAATTGATGATATGCTGGATGAGTTACATGGAGCAAAGCTATTTACCAAGCTGGATCTCAAGGCCAGATATCATCAAATACTTATGAAAGAAGAGGACGTGCAGAAGACAGCATTTCGGACTCATAGTGGACACTATGAGTACCTAGTCATGCCCTTTGGATTATGCAAGGCACCCTTCCACCTTTCAAGCAGCCATGAACGACATCTTCAAACCTTATTTGTGCAGGTTTGTTTTAGTTTTCTTTGATGACATTTTGGTTTATTCTAGGAACCATGATGATCACATAGAACACTTAGCAAAAGTGCTAGAAAGTGTTAAGAAGAAATCGTTTTGTCATCAAGCCATCCAAGTGCACATTCATGCAAGAGGAGCTTGAATACCTCGGTCACATCATATCCGAAGATGGAGTGAAGGTAGACCAACGAAAAATAGGAGTCATGCAAACATGGTCAACTCCTAAGAATGTCATGAAACTTAAAGGATTTTCTAGGCTTCACAGGCTATTACAGCCGATTTGTTTGCAAATACGGCGCCATAGCAAAACCATTAACGGATTTGCTGAAGAAGGACAGATTCTTATGGACAGAGAAAGAGTGAAGACGCATTCAAGTTGTTGAAGCAAGCTATGTGTGAGACCCTAGTGTTAGCACTGCCCGACTTAACCAAACCTTTGAGCTTCACACTAATACATGTCAAGATAGAATAGGTGCTGTCCTCAGTCAAGCCGGAAAGACCTATTGCATACATGAGCAGAGTTTAGGGGCCTATGAAGAAGGAATGGTCAGTATACGCCAAGGAGATGTTGCCCATCATCCATGTAGTCAAGGTATGGCGACCTTACCTTCTTGGGAGGAAATTCCTGATCATTACAGATCAACAACCCTTGAGAAGCCTCATGGAGTAAATAATTACCACCCCAGAGCAGCAAAAGTTCCTTGTCAAGTTGTTGGGTTACGAGTATGAAATAATCTATAAGCCTGCCAAGGAAAACAAGGTGGGAGACGCATTGTCCAGAAGCAATGGAGGTCAAGCATTGTGGATAACATGTGAGCCTAATGACGCATGCCTCACTGCCATTAGTGGAACGGACTGTAATGTATGGACAGAAATCAAGGAGGCAATAGAGATTGATCCCCAAAGCCAAGAGCTCACTAAGAAGATGAAGAATTTTGACCCTAAGGTTAGTAAATTCACCTTTAAGAATGGATATATTTGGCACAACTAGCAGGTATATGGACCAAAAATACCGGGATTAAGAGGAAAGATGTTGAATCACTTCCACAACTCACGGGAAGGAGGACATTACATGCGGATCAAACTATACTTTTGGTTGGAAGGATTCAAGGCAAAAGGCAAGAAGAAAGACAACAATTGTGACATTTGCCCATGGATAAAACCAGAAGATGGCAAGACCAAGGGATTGCTACAACCTTTGCCATTACCCATACAAGTTTGGGAAGACTATAATAATATACAGCAGCAGTTTTGCAACTTCCACCTTGAGGACAAGGTGAGTCTTCAAGAAAGGGGGATTGTTGAGAACCTAAGTATGCAGGAAATGAACAGGGCAAAAAATGAGGCAGCAAAGGAGAGCATGAGCAAGAAAATGTGCACAACAAGCATGGCAATAACAAGTGTGCAGCCCAGCAATGAGGCCCGGCTAGTATTTGACTTAATCCTAACCAATGAAGGACATTCGTGCCAACAGGAGTTCCAGCCAAAAAAGTATATTCGCACCAAGAAGAACTCCAGCAGCAGTAGAACGTCCATGTCAAGAAGAGTTCCAGTAATAGGAGGACATCTATGCCAAGCAAAGTTCTAACAGCAGCAGGACATCCATGCCAAGGAGAATTCCAGCAGTAGCAGGACATCTATGCCAAGCAGAGTTCGAGCAGCAGCAGGACATCCATGTCAAGAAGAGTTCTATCAGCAGCAGGACACTCATGATGAGTTCTAGTAGCAATAGGAGAGTCACGACAAGAAGAATTCCAAGGGCAGAAGGATATGCATTCAAAGTCCTAGTCCTAGAAGGATATACAAAATTCGAAGCATATCTTCTGCTCACAAATAATGGGCTGTATTTATAGTATTTAAACAGCCTTATGCTAATTCAACTAGCACTTAGGTTCCTTATCCACTTAGGATATGTTTTCCTAAGTCAACAAGGTATTCGAAGTCAACTAAAACATTATCAAGATAGACCTTATCCCACTGTTTCCTAATCTACTAGGATGTTTTGTCTTTCTTGAATTCCTACTTTGACTAAATCTTTCTGTCCTTATCTTATCTCCTTTTCTACAGCTGCTGACCTTTATCTTGCCATTTCCTTCTAGGATTAGGACTTTCATATGGTGTGTCCTTCCATTGCAAGACTTCTCCTTGACGTGAACATCTTGCTGAAGTCAAACCTGCTATGACATCCTACTGCTGTTGGAGTTCTTCATGCCGTCCATGTCCTTCTCCTGCTCGGATTGCTTCATGCGTGCCCTGCCAATGCTAGTGTTCTTCTTGGCTTGGATTTTCACAGTTATTTAGGACAAAGTTAGAACTTGGCCATGCTTCATTGCTTGTCGTGTGCATGCTTGTTGCGCGCACATTCTGGCCTGTTTTCTGACTCTCTTGCTACTTGGCACCTTGCGCGATTCGTTCACGCTCCTTTTGCCTCCTATGGTCCTCAACAATCCCCCTTTCTTAGAGACTCACCTTGTCCTTGGGCGAATGACTCCACCATATGAGTACTCTCCATACTGGCCTTCTATTGCGTCCATAGCTTACTATACGAAATCCTAATGCTTCCTTTGGGTGGTGCCTCAGGTGGTCTTTCCTGAAAACATTGTGCAGTCCCTCATTCACTTATCTCATATCTCCTATCTTTTTTCTCAACAATGAAATGTGAAACACTGGATGTAATTTGGAGTTTAATGCTAGTCTTAGGCGATAAGCCCTAATACCTCATATGGTCCAAAATACTTCCTAGCCAGCTTCATTGTAGTTGGCTTTCTAGCCTTGATTTTCCTCCTAGGGTGGATTTTAAGATAGACATAGTCACCTACCTTAAATTCCACTTCTTTCCTCCTTTATCCGCTTGTCTCTTCATTCGGTCCCTTGCTTTCTCAAGCTCATGTTTGAGTTGCTTCAAGACCTCATCTTTTGATTGAAGCGCGATATCCACTTCATGTATGCTGTTGTTCCCCATGGTATAACTTGGCATTCCTCGGGGGTATTCTTCCATATACTGCTTGATATGGTGTCATCTTGATTGCCACATGATAGGTAGTATTATACCACAACTCTGCCCATGGTATGTACTCCTCCCAATCGTTTTGATGATCATGGCAAAAACATCTTAAGTACTGCTCTAGAGTTCGATTGGTTACCCTCACTTTTTCCATCTATTGGTGGATGAAAGGTGGATGAGGCGACCAAGTTGCTATCGAGCTGTGTGAAGAGCTCTTTTTAGAATTTGCTCATAAAGATAGTGTCTCTATCGGACAGCATTGTCTTTGGTATGCATGAAGTCTTACCACGTTTTTGATGAACTCTTGGGCTGCTTCTTTTGCCGTGTAGGGTTGCTTGAGTGGCACAAAGTGTTCACTCTTGCTGAGTTTGTCCACTACGTTAATATCACCGTGTAACCCTTGCTGTTGGGCATTCCCATGATGAAGTCCATGGTCAAGTTTTCCCAAACCTGTCTTGGTACTAGCAAAGGTTGTAATAACCCCTTGGTCTTGCCACCTTTTGGTTTAGTGCGCTGACAAACATCACATTCTCGGACTAGCTTTTTGATCTCAGCCTTAAGTCCTTCCCACCAAAAGAATAGCTTGATTCGCATGTAAGTACAGAACCATCCTAAATGTCCTCCTTCCCGTGAGTTGTGGAAGTGATTCAAGATCTTCCCTCTTAGTCCTGGTATGTTTGGTACATATACCTGCTAGTTGTGCCAAATATATCCGTTCTTAAGAGTGAATTTACTAACCTTAGGGTCAAAATTCTTGATCTTCTCCACGAGCTTTTGGCTTTGAGGGTCAATTTCTATTGCCTCCTTAATTTCTGTCCATACATTCCACTCCGCTCTGCTAATGGCAGTGAGGCATGCGTCATTCGGCTCACATGTTGTCCACAATGCTTGACCTCCATTTCTTCTGGACAATGTGTCTGCCACCTTGTTTTCTTTGCTTAGTTTGTATATTATTTCATACTCATAACCCAGTAACTTGACAAGAATTTTTGCTACTCTAGGGTGGTAATTTTCTGCTCCATGAGGCTTCTTAAAGCTTGATCTGTAATGATCAAGAATTTCCTATCAAGAAGATAAGGTCGCCATACCTTGATGCTACACCCTGGAGTATGACTAACCATTCCTTCTTCATGGGCCCTAAGACTCTGCTCATGTATGCAATAGGTCATCCGGCTTGACTAAGGACAGCACCTATGCCATCTTGACATGCGTCAGTGTGAAGCTCGAAGGTTTGGTTGAAGTCGGGCAGTGCTAACACTAGGGGTCTCACACATAGCTTGCTTCAACAACTTGAATGCGTCTTCACTCTTCTCTGTCCATAGGAATTCATCCATAGGAAGTCGGGCAGTACTGCACAATGCGTCTGACACCTCTGCCAAGCAGGTAGGGATTTTCGGTCTATCTCGAAAGTTCAATTTGCGCACTGCTGAACCCGGTTGAAGCCTTTGCCCACACCAGTGGGGATGTTACGGTCGCTCTCGGAAGATTATCCCACACACTACTAAACCCACCAGATATTTCTGCCGCACCCACTAGAATTTTTAGGTCACTCTCGAAAGTTCGTTCCGTACAAGCCCGATGCCTCTGCTACACCCACAAGCATGTTCTGGTTACTCTTTGAAGTTCGTCCCCTGAACTGGTGAATGAGCCCAATGCTTCTGCTATGCCCGCGGGGATGTTCTAGTCACTCCCAAAAGTTTATCCCACGCACTGCCGAATGTGTCAGGGGCCGCTGCTGTGCCCACAGGAATGTTCTAGATGCTCCTAGAAGTTCGTTCTGCAGACTGCCGAACATGTCCAACACCTTTGCCACGCCCGTGGGGATGTTCTAGTCACTCCCCGAAGTTTATCCCGTGCACTACTGAATGTGTTCGATGCTGCAGCCATGCCCTCAAGGGATGTTCTGTACGGTTATGGAAGTTCATCTTGCGCACTGCTGAACTTGTTTGATGCCTCTGCCACACCCTTGGGGATGTTCCTATTGCTCCCAAAAGTTCATTCCATGCACGCTCAATTCACCCGACTCCACTGTCGCATGAATGTTCCAGTCGCTCCTAGAAATTCTTCCTATGCTTTGTTGAACGCGCCCTATGCCTCTGCTACGCCCCCGAGGATATTTCGGTCGCTCTCAAAAGTTCATTTTGTACACTACCAAACGTGCGCAACGTCTTTATTGTGCTTGCAAGAATGTTCTTGTCATTCCCAAAAGTTTGTCCCACCTACCAGTGAATGTTCTTAACACTACTGCTGATGAAAACACAAGCATTAAAGATGGTAGCATGCATTCTAACACATTTTAGGATCCTTTAGACATTCATGAAGGTTCAATTACAAGAGCAAAAGCAAAAATAAAAAAATAAATATAGCCTTAAATACACTTATTAAAGATACTTGGAGGAAGCAAAGCTTGCATGGAGATTTCACTAAGGCATTAGGTTTGGAACATAATCAAAGCCATATAAACATGATCCAAGCATATCAAGGAGATTTCACTAGCTAACTATGCACAAAACCCATAAATTAGCTAGTTTAGGTTTATTTTAGTTGTAAAAAAGTGATGGACTTTTTGTTTTGAGTCCAAAACATAAAAAACTTTTAGTAAGCTCTTTTTATTATGTAATGGGATGAGAACATTATTACTAAACATAATTTAGGTCTATTTTAATTTAGTTAGTTTATTAAGTTAGACTTAAATAAGTAAAGGCCTAATATGTGTTAGATTCAAACAAATAAAAGCCTAATCTGTGTTAGATAAGTTATTTTGCTAAGGTTTGTTTTATTTGTATTAAGGCATCATATAAATATGCCTATAAACATTGAAAGAGGGGAGGTTGATTAATTGCAGAGAATTCACTTTTTTGAGCTTCCTTATTCCTTAAAAGCAAATTAAACTTATTAAGAACAATCTTTCTTGTGGTGTTCAATCTTTTATATCTTAGGTTCCTTTTTGAAAGATGTTTGTAGGTCTAAGATTTATCTTTTCTTTGATTATTATACCAAGGTTCGTGGCTGTAAGACTTCATTGGGTTGCAGTGTATTCAAAGTTCAAATATGGTATAAATAGTTCTAACTTCGTTTCTGTGATCTTGTGCTTTTCTTGAGATTTGGTTCTTGAGGATTGCTTCAGATTTGGTATCAAAGCCAGGTTTCTATACCAAATACGTATTCCTTTTAGTTTTCTTGTTAATTGGGTATTTCTTTTGATTCTTTGGGTCCCTTTGTATTATTTGTGTTTTGTTATTTGGATTTTAAATTTTTACTCTTGATTTTTTGTGCAAAAAAAAATTAAAAAAAGAAAGTAAAAAAAAAGAGCAACAGTAAAAAAAAATCAAAAAAAAGAAGGAAAGAAAAAAATGAGAGAACCCATAAAAAAAAGAATAAAAAAAAAGAAAGAAAGAAAGAAAGAAGAAAAAAAGAATAGCACAAATTGTGTTTGAATTGAGTTTGCACAAAATTGTGTTTTTTTTTAATCTCTATACTTTGAATTCTTGTTTGATTGCCACCTTTATTTGATAAGTTTGATGAGTACAAAGGGAACTTATGAATTATTTGAGAGGTAAAAGGGTGAGTGGCAAGTTTAACATCGAGAAAAGCCATAATTGAGTGAAACACGAGTGGAGTGAAATATGTGAGGGGCGTACATTAGTTTTTTTTTGTATTTTTATCTAACACGTGAGGCAGGTACACAATGAGTTCTCAAAGCTACGAAGAAGCAGCAGCCCCTAAATATTATCCAAAATTAATGTTTGAAGCCATGACAAAATATTTTGAGCATATAAAGATTAGATTTGGAGAAATAAGAGATCATATGGGAAACAAGATGCTTCCATTGCAAAGATACAAAGTGAACAATCTCATGGAGTTTCTAATAACAGAAGGCGAGATAGATTAACGAATCATGGCAAATTTTTATGGTGATGATTATGAAGATCTTCATGATCAGTTTTCATTTAATGAACATAGTGAGAGAGGTGCAAGAGGGCGAGTTGGTAATGTAGACAGAAATATTGGCAGCATTAAAATGAAAATTTCTTCCTTTCAAGGAAAAAATAATCTAGACTCCTATTTGGAATGGGAGCGTAAGGTTGAGTTAGTATTTAATTGCCATAACTATTCAAAAGAGAAAAAGGTGAAATTAGCAGCTGTAGAATTCACTAATTATGCAATAGTTTAATGGGATCAAATGATACTTAATTGCCGTAGAAACGGTGAGCAGCCTATTAATACTTGGAAAGAGATGAAGGCTGTTATAAGGAGGAGATTTGTCCCTAATCATTATTATAGGGAATTATACCAACGTTTGCAAAGTCTTAAACATGGTTTAATGTATGTTGAGGATTATCACAAAGAGATGGAGATTACTATGATTCGGGCCAATATAGAGGAAGACAGAGAATCTACTATGGCTTGGTTTCCTTGTGGCTTGAACAGGAACATTGCTTATAAGGCTAAATTACTACATTATGTGAAATTGGAGGATATGGTTCACATGGCAATAAAGATTAAGTGGCAACTCAAAAGCAAGGGCAAAACTAGATATGATTCTAAGTCTAGTTTGAGTTCTAATTCTTCATGGAAATCGACTTGGAAGAACAAGGATGACAAACCCTTAAATAAGTCCAGAGATGATGCTTCTAAGATTAAAATTAATATAGGGCAACAAGGGTAAGGTTAAGAATCTGCTTAATTAAACTAGAGTATAAGGTGTTTCAAGTGTTTAAAGCATGGTCATATAGCTTCACAATGTCCTAATAAGAAAGTTATGTTGATAAAGGGATTGGCATGTAGAATCAGCAAGTGAACATCAAGCTAGCAGTGATAGTGAAAATAATATGCCACCTTTGGAGGATGCTAGTAACATTGAGTGTTCTATGAGTGAAATGTTAGTGATACAACGCACACTTAGTTTGCAAAGTAAAGATGATGACATGTGAGCAGCGTGATAACATATTCCACACTCATTGTTTAATTGCAAATAAATTGTGTAATGTGATTATTGATAGTGGTATTTGTACCAATGTAGCTATTACCTTGCTTGTAAAGAAACTGAAATTGCCAATTATTAAGCATCCAAGGCCATACAAATTGCGATGGTTAAATGATAGCGGTGAAGTGAAGGTGAATAAGCAAGTTTTGGTGTCATTTTCCATAGTCAGATATAATGATAAAGTTTTGTGTGATATAGTGCCTATGTATGCTAGCCATATGTTGTTAGGGAGGCCATGACAATATAATAGAAGAGTCATGCATGATGGTTAGAAGAATAGGTACTCATTGATTATGAATGGACAATAATATAATTTTGGTCCTTTGTCTCCAAAGACAATCTACGAGGATCAAGTGCATATTCAAAAGCATTATGAGGAGATAAAATCAAAGGAAATTGAATCTGCCCAAACAAAAGAAAGTGAGAGTGAGTGTAATAAAATAGTTAAGAGTTCAAAAAGAAAAGAAAAGAGTGCAAAGAGTGAAAATCAAGTGAGTTTAAGAGAAAAATCATAATGTAAACAAAAGAGAGTAAAAAATGAGTTTTTATGCAAAAAAGAGTGAAGTTAAGAGAGCTATGTATGCGAGGCAGCCTATACTTGTACTTATGTACAAGGATCTTTTGCTTAATACTAATGATCTTAACCAATCTTTTCTTAGTGTTATTGGTGATCTTTTCCAGGAATATGCTGATTTGTTTCCTGAGGAAATTCCCAATGGATTGCCACCACTTAGAGGGATTAAACATCAAATTGATTTCATTCCTAGAACTAGTATTCCAAACCAACCAGCTTATAGAAGCAATCCAAAGGAGTCTAAGGAGATTCAAAGACAAGTTGAGGAGCTCATGTCTAAAGATTATGTGTGTGAAAGCCTTAGTCCATGTGTTGTGCCAGTATTGTTAATGCCAAAGAAAGATGGATCTTGAAGAATGTATGTTGATTGTCATGCCATCAACAAAATCACTATAAAATATAGATATCCTATCCCTAGATTAGATGATATGCTTGATGAGTTGAATGGTTCTTGTGTGTTCTCTAAGATTGATTTGAAATATGGTTACTATCAAATTAGAATGCGTGTGGGGGATAAATGGAAAACAACATTTAAAACAAAATATGGTCTATACGAGTGGTTAGTTATGCCTTTTGGTTTAACTAATGCACCTAGTACCTTCATGATGCTTATGCACCATGTTTTGCGTGCTTTTATTGGTAAATTTGTTGTTGTCTATTTTGATGATATTCTAATTTATAGTAAGAATGTAGAGGAGCACTTAATACATTTGAAATCTATTTTTGAAGTGTTACGTAAAGAGAAGTTGTATGCTAACCTCAACAAATGTTCTTTTTGTACGGATCAAATTATTTTTCTAGGTTATGTTGTTAATGCGTAAGGAATTTAGGCTGATCAAGAAAAGGTTAAAGCCATTCTAGAATGGCTAAGACCTAATTCTATAAGTGAAGTTAGGAGTTTTCATGGTTTTGCTAGTTTTTATAAGAGATTTGTCAAAAAGAGTATAGGATTTGTGTGGGAAGAAGAGCGATATGAAAGCTTGAAGTATCTTAAAGGCCAAGGTAATTTAAACAAGTGACGTGCTAGATGGATGGAGTTCATTGAAACATTTCCTTATGTTATCAAATATAAACAAGGTAAGGAAAATATTGTTGCAGATGCGTTATCTCAACGGTATGCCTTGATCTCTACTTTAAGTGCAAAATTACTTGGTTTTGAGCATATTAAGGAATTGTACATTAACGATCCTGATTTTGCTAATGTTTGTAGGCATATAAAAGGGCAACATTTGGTAAGTTCTACAGGCATGAGGGTCATTTGTTTAGAGAGAAATGAATGTGTGTGCCTAATTGTTCATTACGAGAGCTGCTTGTAAGTGAATCACATTAGGGTTGCTTAATGGGACATTTTGGTGTTAGGAAAACTTTAGATGTCTTAAATGAGCACTTTTCTGGCCACATACGAAAAAGGATGTTGAGAGAATATGTGCAAAGTGCAAAACATGCAAACAGGCTAAATCTAAAGTTTTACCCCATGGCATGTATCCACCTTTACTCATACCTAGTGAACCATGGGTAGACATATCTATGGACTTTGTATTGGGTTTGCCTAGGTGTAGGAAAGGTCATGATTCTATTTCTGTAGTTGATGATTGATTTTTTAAGATGGAGCATTTTATATTTGCCATAAAATTGATGATGCAACTAACATTGCTGATTTGTTCTTTTGAGAAATAATGCGTTTACATGGTATTCTAAAATCCATTGTTTCAGATTATGATGTTAAATTTCTTAGCTACTTTTGGAAAACGTTGTGGGGAAAGCTAAGGACTAAGTTGTTGTTTTCAACCACTTGTCATCCACAAACTGACGGGCAAACTGAAGTAGTTAATAGAACTTTAACTCAATTGTTACGTGCTATTATCTTAAAGAATTTAAAGAATTGGGAAGATTGCTTGACATATGTTGAGTTTGCATATAATCATACTGTTCAATCTGCTAGTAATTACTCACCATTTGAAATCGTTTATGGTTTTAATCCACTTACTCCTATGGATTTAATCCTTTACCTGTTAATGAGTATGCAAACTTAGATGGAAAAAAGAAGGCAGAATTGGTGAAGAGCATGCATGAACGTGTGAGGCAGCATATAGAAAAAAGGACAGGATAATATCGAACGCAAGCTAACAAAGGGTGCAAGAAAGTTGTGTTTGAACCTAGTGACTGGGTGTGGATACATATGCGCAAGGAAAGATTTCCTTCAAAAGGGCATTCTAAATTGCATCCTAGGGGAGATGGTCCATTCCACGTCATAGCCAAAATTAATGATAATGCCTACAAGTTGGATTTGCCAAGCGAATATGGTGTTAGCGCTAGTTTTAATGTTTATGATCTTTCTCCTTTTGATTTTGATATAGATGAAGCTAATTCGAGGTCGAATCCTTTTAAGGAAGGAGGAAATGATGGAAACACAAGCATTAGAATGGTAGCATGCAGTCTAACATATTTTAGGATCCTTTACACATTCATGAAGGTTCAATTATAGGAGCAAAAGTAAAAAACAAATAAAGATATCCTTAAATGCGCTTATTAAAGATACTTGGAGGAAGCAAACTTTGCATGGAGATTTCACTAAGGCGTTACGCTTGGAACATAATCAAAGCCATATAAACATGATCCAAGCATATCTCAAGATCCTTTACACATTCATGAAGGTTTAATTATAGAAGCAGAAGCAAAGAAAATAAAGGCAACCTTGAATGCACTTATTGAAGATATATGGAGGAAGCAAAGTTCATCCTGCACACTGCCAAATGCGTGTGACTCCTCTGCCAAGCCTGTGGGGATTTTTTGGTCTTTCCTAGAAGTTCATCCTGCACACTATCGAACGTGTTCAAAACCGCTGCTGCGCTCGTGAGGATGTTTGGGTTGCTCCATGAAGTTCATCTCGCGCCCGTGGGGATTTCCCGGTAGCTCCCAGAAGCATGTTCCGTGCACTACCGAGCAACATGGAAGCCTCTACTGTGCCCGCGGGGATGTTTCGGTCGCTCCTAGAAGTTCATTCCGTACACTGACCAATGGGCATGAATCCATTGCTGCACCTACAGGGATGTTTGGGTTGCTTCGAGAAGTTCTTGTTGTGCACTGCCCAACGCATCCAAAGCCTCTTCCACACCTGCAGTGATGTTCTGGTCACTCCCATAAGTTAGTGACAAGCATTACCGAATGCATCTGATGCCTTTGTCGAGCCTGCTGGGCTTTCTTGATCACTCACAGAAGTTTCTCCTGCACACTGCCGAATGGACTCGAAACTTTTACAGTGCCAGCAGGGATGTTCCAGTCACTACCAGAAGTTCATCCTGTGCACTGCCTAATGCACATGAAGCCTTTACCATGCCCAGGGAGATGTTGGGGTAGCTTGAGGAATTTCATCCTGCGCACTGCCTAAGGCATCAGAAGCCTCTCCCACGCCTAGTGGAATGTTTTGGTAGTTCTCGAAAGTTTACCCCGGGCATTGCCCAACTTGCCGGAAGCCACTGCCGCACCCATGGGATGTTCTTGTCACTCAAGGAAGTTCATCAAGCTGCTGCGCCCTTGGGAATGTGCCGGTTGCTCCTAAAAGTTTGTCCCGTGCATTGGCAAACGTGCCCGACGCCTCTGCTGAACCCGAGGGGATGTTCCGGCCGCTACCACGCCCGTCAGGTGTTTCAGTTACTACTGGAAGTTTGCTTGCACACTGACGAACTGTTGGGGTCCCGATTTTTTCCCCAACTTTTCTACACCTTAGGGGTCAGCACGCCTACTAGAATCCTTCCTAACTTGCTGTCCCGTTTGATTCTTGAGTTCTTTTCTTATTTTATATCCCCTAAGCTGTCCTTTGGGTTAACTAATATATATAAAGATATGTTGGATAGGCAAGACAACTCTTAAACCTATACAACTTGCCTTGGTTGAAGAAGACAACTCTTAACTTCAACCTTAGCTCTTAAGCAAGGAAGACAACTCTTAACCTTGACTTAAGCCCAAGTTATCTCAAGACAACTCTTAAAAGATAACCGAAAATATAAACAAGAATGGAAGCAAGAATGCTTACCTTTGATTCTTGATTAATGAATGAGAAAATAACAAAATTCGTAGCTTATGAGCTCCTCACAAATAATGGGCTGTATTTATAGTCCTAAGACAGCCTTATCCTAATTTAACTAGTACTTAGGTTCCTTATCCACTTAGGATATGTTTTCCTAAGTCAACAAGCTTTTCTAAGTCAAATAAAACATTATCAAGATAGACCATATCCTTTGTGTCCTAATCCTACTAGGATTCTTGGTCTTTCTTGAATTCCTACCTAGACTAGAATTCCTACTTTATCTTGTTTTCTACAGCAGCTGGACTTCCTCTTGGCTTATCCTTCTAGGACTAGGACTTTGAATGCATATCCTTCTGCCCTTAGAATTCTTCTTGTCGCGACTATCCTATTGCTACTGGAACTCATCATGAGTGTCCTACATTAATTAGGATTAAGTCAAATACTGGTTGGGCTTCACTGCTGGGCTGCATACTTTCTGTTGCCACTCTTGTTATGCACATTTTCTGGCCCATGCTCTCCTTTGTCGCCCCATTTTCTGCCCATTGCCTTTCCTTCATACTTAGGTTCTCAACACGAATGCACCCGACACATTTGCCATGGCTGCGGGGATGTTCTGGTTGCCTTCGAAATTTTGTCCCACGCACTCCTGAACGAGCCCAGTGCACTTACCACACCCGTGGGAATGTTCTGGTCGCAACTGGAAGTTCCTCCAGCGCACTACCGAATGCGCCCGACACCTCTACCACACCTGCAGGGATGTTCTGATCTCCCTCAGAAGTTCATTCCAAGCATTGCCGAATGCGTTTGATGCCTCTGCTGAGCTGGTGGTGATTTTCCAGTCGCTATTAGAAGTTCATCCTACGCACTCGAACAGCCCAATGCCGTTGCTGCACACACAAGGATGTTCTGGTCGCTCCCGAAGTTTGTTTTGCACACTGCCTAACATGCCTGACGCTGCTGCTGCACCTGCAGGGATGTTTGTTTGGCTCCCGTAAGTCCATCCTGCACACAGCCAAATGCACCCGGTGCTGCTGCCTTGCCTATGGGGATGTTCCAGTCACTCTAAAAAATTCATCGTGCACACTGTTGAACGTGCACGACCACTCTGCTGTGCCCGCAGGGATTATCCTGGTCGCTCCTGGAAGTTTCTCCTACGCACTGCCAGGCACATGTAATGCCACTGCCGTGCCCATGGAGATGCTCAATTGCTGTCAATAGTTTGTCCCATGCACTGTTCAAGGCAACCACAAGGATGTTCTAGTCGCTGCTGGAAGTTTGCCCCGCGCATTGCTGAGCATGTACGTCACTGCTGCCATACCTGTGGGGATGTTCTAGCTGATTTTGGAAATTTGTCCCGTGCACTGCCAAATTGTTGAGAACCTAAGTATGTAGGAAATGCAATGGGCAGAAAATGAGGCAGCAAAGGAGAGCATGGGCCAGAAAATATGCACAACAAGCATGGCAACAGCAAGTATGCAGCCCAGCAGTGAAGCCCAACTAGTATTTGACTTAATCCTAATCAATGAAGGACATTCATGCCAACAGGCAGTTCCTGCAGAAGTAGGATATTCAGCATCAAGAAGAACTCCAGCAGCAGCAACACGTCCATGTCAAGAAGAATCCCAGCAGGAGAAGGACATAAACAACATGAAGAACTCCAGCAGCAGCAGGACGTCATGGCAGCAAGTTGTTCACATCAAGGAGGAGTCTTGGAGAGGAAGGACACACCATAAGGGAAGTTCTAATCCAAGAAGGAAACGGCAAGAAGAAGTTCAGCAGCTGTAGGAGAGGAGATAAGATAAGGACAAAAAGACTTAGTCAAAGTAGGAATTCAAGAAAGACCAAGAATCCTAGTAGGATTAGTAAACAACAGGATAAGGTCTATCTTGATAATATTTTAGTTGACTTAGAAAAGCTTGTTGACTTAGGAAAACATATCCTAAGTGGATAAGGAACCTAAGTACTAGTTGAATTAGGATAAGGCTATCTTAGGACTATAAATACAGCCCATTATTTGTGAGGAGGAGATATGCTCCAAATTTTGTATATTTCTCATTCATTAATCAAGAATCAAGGTTAGCATTCTTGTTTATATTTCGGTTATCTTTTAAGAGTTGTCTTGTGATAACTTGGGCTTAAAACAAGGTTAAGAGTTGTCTTCCTTGCTTAAGAGCTTAGGGTGAGTTAAGAGTTGTTTTGTGATAACTTGGGCTTAAGACAAGGTTAAGAGTTGTCTTCCTTGCTTAAGAGCTTAGGTTGAAGTTAAGAGTTGTCTTCTTCAACCAAGGCAAGTTGTGATAGGTTTAAGAGTTGTCTTGCCTATCCAACATATCCTTTTATATATTAGTTAACCCAAAGGACAGCTTAGGGAATGTAAATATAAGAAAAGAACTCAAGAATCAAACGGGACAACAAGTTAGGGAGGATTTCAGTAGGCGTGCTAACCCCTAAGGTGTATAAAATTTGGGGGAAAAAATCAGGACCCCAACACAAATGCACCCGACACCTCTATCACACTAGCAGGGATGTTCCGGTTGCTCCTTGATGTTCGACCCGTGCACTGCCGAACATGTCTGATGCTTCTGCCGCATCCACTGTGATGTTTCGGTTGCTACCATAAGTTCATCCCATACACTGCTAAATGGTCTGACACTACTGCTGCACCTGCATGAATGTTCTAGTCGCTCCCAGAAGTTTGTACTGCTCACTACCAAATGCGCCCGATGGCTCTGCCGTGCCTGAGGGATGTTCTGGTTGCTTCCAGAAGTTTGTCCTGCACACTGCCAAATGCACCCAAAGCCTCTGCCACACTTGTGGGCATGCTCAGGTTGCTCTTGGAAGTTTGTTCCGTGCACTGCCTAACGCGTTCGAAGACTTTTCCGCACCCTCGATGATGTTCTGGTAGCTCTCAGGAGTTTGTTCCGTGCACTGCTGTATGTGCCCGACGTTTCTCCCATGCTAGCAGAGATGTAATGGTTGCCCCTTGAAGTTCATCCTGTGGACTGCCCAATGTGACTGAAGCCTTTGCCTCGCCCGTGGGCATATTCTGGTTGCTCTCAGAAGTTCGTTCTGCGCACTGACCAATGCACCCGAAGTCTCTTTCGTGCCCCCGGGGATGTTCCAGTAGCTCCTGGAAGTTTGTTCCGCGCACTGCCCAATGCAACCAAAGCCTCAGTCTCACCCATGGGCATGTTCTGGTTGATCCCGAAATTTCATCTCGTCCACTGCCAAAGGCACCTGACTTCGCTGCAGCACCTGCAAGGATGTTCCATTCGCTTCCTGAAGTTTGTCCAGCGCACTACTGAGTGTGCCTGATGCCTCTGCCGCACCGGTTGGGATATTATAGTCACTCCCTAAAGTTCATCCTGTGCACTGCTGAACGCGACCAATGGCTCTGCCATGCTCGAGGGATGTTCTGGTCGCTCCTGGAAGTTTGTTCCGTGCACTACTGTATGCACCCGACACTTCTCCCATGCCCGCAAAGATGTTATGGTTGCCCTTTGAAGTTTGTCCCATGCACTGCCCAATGCGACCAAGGCCTCTGCCTCACCTGATGCCACTGCAGCACCCACGAGGGTGTTCCATTCACTCCCCAAAGTTTGTCCAGCGCAATGCTGAGTGTGCCTGATGCCTCTGCCACATCGGTTGGGATGTTACAGTCACTCCCTAAAGTTCATCCTATGCACTGCCGAACGCGCCTGATGGCTCTGACATGCCTGAGGGATGTTCTGGTTGCTCCCAAAAGTTTGTCCCGCATACTACCGAATGCACCCCAAGCCTTTGCCACACCTGTGGGGATGTTCTAGTCGCTCCCGGAAGTTTTTTCTGTACACTGCTGTATGCACTTGATGTTTCTCCCATGCCTGCAGAGATGTTATGGTTTCCCCTTGAAGTTCATCCCGTGCACTGCCTAATGCGACCAAAGCCTCTGCCTCGCCCGCAGGCATGTTCTAGTTGATCTCGAAAGTTCATCTCATGCACTACCAAATGCACCTAACACCGCTACAGCACCCGCGACGATGTTCCATTCACTCGCTGAAGTTTGTCCAGTGCACTACTAAACACGCCTGATACCTCTGCCACACCGGTTGGGAAGTTACAGCGACTCCTTAAAGTTCATCCTGTGCACTGTCGAATGTGTCTGACACCTCTGCCGCACCCGCAGGGATGTTTTGGTTGATCATAGAAGTTCATCACGTGCATTGCCGAATGTGTACAATGACACTACTGCTCCTACAGTGATGTTCCGGTCACTCCCGGAAGTTCATCCAGTGCACTGCTTAACTTGCTCGATGCCTCTGTTGTGCTCGCAAGGATGTTTTGGACGCTCCCAAACTTTGCCCAGCGCATTGCTGAACGTGCCTGATGCCAATACTACACCTGCTGGGATGTTCTGGTCACTCCTGCACACTGCCTAATGCGCACGATGCCTCTACCACGCCCGCAGGGATGTTCTGGTTGCTCTCGATAGTTTGTCCCGCACACTGACCTACACACTCGAAGCTTCTGCCGTACACATGGATATGTTCTGGTAGCACATGGAAGTTCATCCTATGTAGTACCAAATGCATTCACCGTCGCTGCTGCACCAAAGGGATGCTCCCGTCGGTCCCGAATGTTCATCCCGAGCACTGCCAAATGTGTCCAATGCCTCTGCTGCACTTGCGGGGATGTTCCGGTCACTCCCAGGATTTCGTAAACATAACAAGTTAGGAAGTACAGCTTAGGGGATGTAAACATAAGAAAAGAATTGAAGAATCAAACGGGATAACAAGTTAGGAAGGATTTCAGTAGGCGTGCTGACCCCTAAGGTGTAGAAAAGTTAGGGAAAAAAATCAGGACCCCTAACAAATTGGTGCTTTCATTGAGAGGTCAGCACAATCACCATGCAGTTGAGAGATAGCATGGTCACCAACAAATTAGTGTCCTAGTTGAGAAATAATTACATTCAACATCAAATTGAAGAGGCAGCACATAAAGGCAGCATTCACCTTCACCACAACAGCAAACTAACAAGGACATTCAAAGAATTCTGACGTTAGAGAGGAACCAACGCTCACTCGACATCAAGGCAAGTGATATCAAATATCAATTATCTTCTATCGTCCATTCTCTTGAGCAATTGAAGGGAGATACACCACGAGTGGCTGGAAAACAAGTCCAAACTGAGAAAATCAGGAGCAGCATACTGCCACAGCAACCTAGAAGGCTGCATTCGGAGATCTCATGGCACCATGAGCAGGAGAAAGATTCTGACCATGAGCAACTTCCCTCTCAAGAAAGGGGGAGAGTGCACATGAGTCTAGGGAGCAGAAGGGAGGTGTCACCGAATTTGCACCACCCTATGACCCCTATGATGAGAACAGCGACAATGAGGTTTTGGATCAGAAGGCCAGCAGCATGGCAGCCAAGAAGAATGCAGAGTCGTCATGAGGCAGAATCGTTGGTGGACAAATAGGAGCGAGGAATGGCAACACTACAACAGCCCAAGCCACTACACTAGGCCTAAGGTAAAAATTGAGATGCCTAACCTTTGAGAAGGGGATCCAACCGAATGGATCTCCAAGGCTGAGTTCTATTTTGAGAAGCAAGGTGTTGAGAGGGGTGAAGAGGGTTGATTTTGCATCCTATCACCTGTGTGGGAGGGCCAATCAATGGTGGTGTCAGCTTAAGGCCACCTACGGCAGAGAAGGTAGAAGGATTGGCTGGACAAAGTTCACACTCAAGAATTGATCGGACAGATTCGCCCAGCCAGCATCACAAATATGTGCTCCAAGTTGATGGAACCGAGTCTTTCCTTCATCAAATCCGAAGAGTGAATCCTTTGCCTTGGAGAGGATCCAGAATGCGATCAATGACCAGTTAGGTGATATCAAATGCCAACTAACATCTATCATTCATTGTCTTGAAAAATTAAAGAGAGACACACCCCAAGTGGCCAAAAAACAAGTCCAAACCGAGCAGGGCAGAAACAGTCACCTACCACAAATGTCTAGGAGGCTTCAATCAGAAATCACACGGCACCAAATGCATGAGGACGAATCTGACCAGGAGCAACTTCCCTCTCAAGAAAGGGGGAAAAGGCGCATGAGTTTGGGAAGCAGGAGGGAGACTTCACCAAATGAACACCCACCCCCATGATCGCTATAATCATTATAGCAATGATGAGAAAGTGCTGGACAGAAGGCCTGCATCATGGCAACCAAGAAGGGTGCAGAATCACCCTGAGGCAGAACCATGGCGCACCACAAAGAGGGAGGATTGGCACTATGACAGCCCAAGCCATTACACATGGCCTAAGGTAAAAATTGAGTTCCCTACCTTTGAGAAGGGAGATCCAACTGAATGGATCTCCAAGGCTGAATTTTATTTTGAGAAACAAGGTGTTGAGAGAGGTGAAAGGGTTGATTTTGCATCCTATCACCTATGTGGGAGAGCCAACCAATGGTGGTGTTGGCTTAAGGCCACCTATGGCCAAGAAGGTAGAAGGATAGGCTGGACAAGGTTCACACAAGAGTTAGTGAACAGATTTGGCCCGTCTAGCATGACAAACTACAAGGGACAGCTTGCCAAGATTAGGCAAGAGGGATCTCTAGAAAGCTACCTTGAAGAATTCAAGAGGTTGGCCGAATTGGTAGGACATTGGCCAGATAGTGCACTAATTGGCACTTTTCTAGAAGCCTTGTACCTTGGCTAAGCCGAGAAGTGAAGATGAGGGATCCAAACTCTCTCACTCAGTGCATTCGGTTGGCAAGACTCATCAATGATGGGAATAGCATCGCCCACAGCACAACCAAGGCCATCAAACCCTTGGACAAACTAGGTAAGGCATCCTCATCAAGTAAGACAACACCCTCAAAGCAAAAGACCCTCTAAAGCAATCAACCAAAGAAATCAACAAAAGAATCGAAAGAGGCCTATGTTTTAGGTGCAACGATAAGTGGCAAGTTGGCCACAAGTACAAGAAAGGGCTGTTCAACATCATTGAAGTGTAAGTGATGAAGAACAAGGATGCAGTGAAGATCAAGAAAGCCTCATGGACAGTGAGGAGGAAGCAGAGGCAGAACACTCCCCGGATCATGTAGAAAGAAGGCGAAATCAACTTGCATGCAGTAGGGGCAACCACCAAAGCCTATTGCCATGAGGTTGTTCACAACCATAAACAGGAAGAATGTTTTGGTGTTGATAGATAGTGGAGCTACCCATAACTTCATCAACACAAAATTGGTCAAAACACTTCAGCTACGTCCGAAAAGGATTGCACCCTTTGAGGTAAGAGTGGCAAGCAGACAGAAGCTCAAGTGCACACAAGTGATCCAGGCAGTAGCAATGCAGATTCAAGGAGTCAAAATAGAGGCAGAACTGCATGTGTTAGCCCTGGCAGGTCTTGATGTGGTTTTAGGCAATGCTTGGCTTAAAACCATAGGCAAGATAATGTTCGACTACAAATCCATGGCCATGCACTTCCCAATGGAAGGGAAGGGACTGCACGTGGGAAGGCATCCACCACCAATGCAGCATGCATCATTGTGAGGTAAGTACCCTTGAAACAACTATACAGAAAAAGGGCACAATGTTTTGTGGTTCTCTTGGCCACAAAAGAGGAAAACACAGCCAAACATCATGAAGGGCAGAACACACGAAGACATACCATTGGCAGTAAGGAACCTACTGGAGCAGTTTGGAGATGTCTTAGGAGAGCCACAAGGGCTACCACCCTCAAGACATTATGACCATGCCATCCCATTAATCGATGAGACCAAGGCGATTAATGTAGCACCTTACCGGTATGCACACTTCCAAAAGAATGACATCGAAAGACAAGTGGAAGAGATGCTAAAGCAAGGTATTATCCAACCTAGGACCTTCCCTTTTTCTTCTCCCATTCTACTTGTTAGAAAGAAAGACAAAACTTGAGGTTTTGCACCAATTACTGGACACTCAACCAAGCGACTGTCAAGGATTGTTTCCCGATCCCAACAATCGATGATATGCTGGATGAGTTACATGGAGCAAAGTTGTTTACCAAGCTGGATCTCAAGACTGGATATCATCAAATATGCATGAAAGAAGAGGATGTGCAGAAGATAGCATTTCGGACTCATAGTGGACACTATGAGTACCTAGTCATGCCCTTCGGACTATGCAACGCACCCTCTATCTTTCAAGCAGCCATGAATGACATCTTCAAGCCTTATTTGCACAGGTTTGTATTAGTTTTCTTTGATGACATTTTGGTCTATTCCAGGAACCATGATGATCACATAGAACACTTAGCAAAAGTGCTGGAGGTGTTAAGAAGAAATCACTTCATTATCAAGCCATCCAAGTGCACATTCATTCAAGAGGAGATTAAATACCTTGGTCACATCATATCCAGAGATGGAGTGAAGGTAGACCAACAAAAAATAGGAGCCATGCAAACATGGCCAACTCCTAAGAATGTCACAGAACTTAGAGGATTTCTAGGCTTGATGGGCTACTACCACCGATTTGTTCGCAAATATGGCACCATAGCAAAACCATTGACGGACTTGATAAAGAAGGATGGATTCCTATGGACAGAGAAGAGTGAAGACACATTCAAATTGTTGAAGCAAGCTATGTGTGAGACCCCGGTGTTAGCACTGCCCGACTTCAACCAAACCTTCAAGCTTCACACTGAAGCATGTCAAGATGGAATAGGTGCTGTCCTAAGTCAAGCCGGAAGACCTATTGCATACATGAGCAGAGTCTTAGGGTCCCATGAAGAAGGAATGGTCAGTATACGCCAAGGAGATGTTGCCATCATCCATGCAGTCAAGGTATGGCGACCTTACCTTCTTGGGAGGAAATTCCTGATCATTACGGATCAACAACCCTTGAGAAGCCTCATGGAGCAGAAAATTACCACCCCGGAGCAGCAAAAGTTCCTTGTCAAATTGCTGGGATACGAGTATGAAATAATCTATAAACCAGGCAAGGAAAACAAGGTGGCAGACTCATTGTCCAGAAGCAATGGAGGTCAAGCATTGTGGACAGCATGTGAGCAATGATGCATGCCTCACTGCCATTAGCGGAGCGGAGTGGAATGTATGGACAGAAATCAAGGAGGCAATAGAAATTGACCCTCAAAGCCAAGAACTCACAAAGAAGATCAAGAATTTCAACCCTAAGGTTAGTAAATTCACCCCTAAGAATGGATATATTTGGCACAACCAGCAGGTGTATGTACCAAACATACCAGGACTAAGAGGGAAGATCTTAAATCACTTCCACAACTCACGGGAAGGAGGACATTCAGGATGGTTCTGTACTTACATGCGGATTAAGTTATTCTTTTTGGTGGGAAGGACTTAAGGCTGAGATCAAGAAGCTAGTCTGAGAATGTGATGTTTGTCAGTGCACCAAACCAGAAGGTGGCAAGACCAAAGGGATTGTTACTGCCTTTGCCAGTACCAGGACAGGTTTGGGAAGACTTAACAATGGACTTCATCACTAGGAATGCCCAACAGCAAGGGATACACAGTGATATTAACCGTAGTGGACAGACTCAGCAAGAGTGCACACTTTGTGCCACTCAAGCAACCATACACGGCAAGAGAAGTAGCACAAGAGTTCATAAAAAATGTGGTAAGACTTCATGGCATACCACAGACAATGCTGTCTGATAGAGATACCATTTTCATGAGCAAATTTTGGAAGGAGCTTTTCACACAGCTCAGCAGCAACTTGGTCGCCTCATCTGCCTTTCATCCACAAACGGATGGCCAAAGTGAGGTAACTAATTGAACCCTAGAGAAGTATTTAAGGTGTTTTTGCCATGATCATCAAAACAATTGGGAGGAGTACATACCATGGGCAGAACTGTGGTATAATACTACCTATCATGTAGCAATCAAGATGACACCATACCAAGCTGTATATGGAATGTTACCCCTGGGAATGTCAAGTTATACCATGGGAAAAAGCAGCATACATGAAGTGGATGTCACACTTCAATCAAGAGATGAGGTCTTGAAGAAACTAAGCATGAGCTTGAGCAAGCAAGGGATCGAATGAAGAGACAAGCGGACAAAGGGAGGAAGGAAGTGGAATTTTAAGGTAGGTGACTATGTCTATCTTAAAAACCATCCTAGGAGGAAAATAAAGGCTGGAAAGCCAACTACAGGAAAGCTGGCCAGAAAGTATTTTGGACCATATGAGGTAGTTGAGCGATATTGGAGCAGTAGCTTATCACCTAAGACTACCGTTAAACTCCAAACTACATCCAGTGTTTCACATTTCATTGTTGAGGAAAAAGATAGGAGATGTGAGACAAGTGAATGAGGGACTGCCCGACGTTTTAAGGAAGATCACCTTGGGCAGCAACCAAAGGAAGCATTAGGATTTCACATAGTAAGCTATGGGTGAAATAGAAGGCTAGTATAGAGAGTACTCATATGGTGGAGTCAATCTCCCAAGGATGAAGCAACATGGGAAGACTATGATGATATCCAGCAACATTTCCCTAATTTCCACCTTGAGGACAAGGTGAGTCTCCAAGAAAGGAGGCAAAGGAAGCGTGAGCAAATGTGCACAAGGCGTCAAGCAGCAAGAGAGGCAGAAACAGGCAAGAATGTGCGCCCAACAAGTCTGCACATAGCATGCAGTGAAGCACGGCCAGGTTCTGACTCAATCCTAGCAAAATGCAGAAATCCAAGCCAAGAAGAACACCAGCATTGGCAGGACACGCATGAAGCAATCCATGCAGGAGAAGGAGATTGACGGCATGAAGAACTCCAGCAGCAGCAGGACGTCGTGGCATGTTTGACTTCAGCAAGATGTTCACATCAAGGAGAAGTCTTGGAATGGAAGGACACACCATGATGGAAGTCCTAATCCTAGAAGGAAACGGCAAGATGAAGGTTAGCAGCTGTAGGAGAGGAGATAAAGATAAGGACAGAAAGACTTAGTCAAAGTAGGAATTCTAGTCTAAGTAGGAATTCAAGAAGACCAAGAATCCTAGTAGGATTAGGAAACAGTGAGATAAGGTCTATCTTGATAATGTTTTAGTTGACTTAGAATACCTTATTGACTTAGGAAAACATATCCTAAGTGGATAAGGAACCCAAGTACTAGTTGAAGTAGGATAAGGCTATCTTAGGACTATAAACAAAGCCCATTATTTGTGAGCAAGGACATATGCTCCGAATTTTGTATATTTGTCATTCATTAATCAAGAATCTAGATTAGTATTCTTGATTCCATTCCAGTCTTGAGATAACTTGCGCTTAAGACAAGGTGAAGAGTTGTCTTCCTTGGTTAAGAGCTTAGGTTGAAGTCAAGAGTTGTTTTCTTCAACCAAGGCAAGTTGTGATAGGCTTAAGAGTTGTCTTGCCTATCCAACATGACCTTTAGACATTAGTTAATCTGGAAGAATGGCTTAGGGGACAAAAAATCAAGAAAAGAACTCAAGAATCAAACAGGACAGAAAATTAGGAAGGTTTTTAATAGGTGTGCTGACCCCTAAGGTATAGAAAAGTTGGAGAAAGAAATCGAAACCCCAACAATTCAGCAGTGTACGGGAGTACTTCCGGGAGAGACTGGAACATCCCCGTGGGTGCGGCAGAGCATCAGATGCATTTGACAGTATTCAGAACGAACTTCCGAGAGTGACTGGAACATCCCCACAGCCTCAGCAGAGGCTTTGGTCACATTGGGCAGTGTGTGGGATGAACTTCCAGGAGCGACTAGAAGATGCCCGCGGGGGGGGCAGAGTCTTTGGGCATGTTTGGCAGTGCGCAGAATGAACTTCCGGGAGTGACCCGAACGAAGTTCATCTTGTGCACTGCCGAACGAGCCTGACACCTGTGATCCGCCCAAGGGAACGTTCTAGTTGCCCCTGGAAAGTTGTCCCCCGCAATGGCCAACATGCCCGAAGCCTCTAGCGTGTCCACTGGGGCATTCTGGTCTATCCTAGAAGTGCATCCCATGCACTTCCAATGCACCCAAAGCCTCTGCCGTGCCCGTGGGGATGTTCCTGTCACTCTAAGAAGTTCATACCGTGCACTGCCAAATGTGCCCGACACAGCTGTCATACCTTCGGGGATGTTCCGTTGCTCCCTAAAGTTCATACCGCTTATTGGCAAACACACCTGATGGCACTGCCACACTCACAGGGATGTGCCAATCACTCCCGGAAGTTCTTACGCTGTGCTGCTGAACGCAGCTGACACCTGTGCCACGCCCAAGGGGATGTTCCGGCCGCCCCCAGCAGTTCATCCCGCACACTGCCCAATGCACCAAAAGACTCTGCCGCACCTGCGGGTATGTTCCAGTTGCCCCCAGAAGTTCGTCTCCTGCACTGCTGAATGAGCCCAATGCCACTCGTGCCCGGGGGGATGTGCTGGATCGCTCTGGGAAGTTCATCCCATGCACTGCCCAGCTGGCCCGAAGCCACAGCCATGCCCAAAGGGATGTTATGGTCACTCCTGGAAGTTCACCCCGCGCACTGTCAAACGTGTCTGACTATGCTGCCACGCCTGCAGGAATTTTTGGGTCGCTCCCAAAAAACCATACTGCATGCTGCTAAACATGCCCAATGCCTCTGCCATGCCTGCGGAGATGCTTGGGTAGCTCCAAGAAGCTCATCCTGCACACTGCCGAATGCGCCTAAAGCCTCTGCCACACCCACATGGATGTTCCAGTCACTCCAGGATATTCATCCAGCGTACTGCCGAACATGTCCGACACTACTGCTGCGCCTGTAGGAATGTTCTGGTTGGCCTCGAAAATCACCCTGCATATTGTTGAATGCGTCTGACACCTCTGCCGTGCCTGCATGGATTTTCTGGTCGCACCAGGGTGTTCGTTCCGTGCACTACAGAACACGTCTGATGCCTCTGCCGTGGCTGTGGAGATATTCTGGTTGCACCTGGAAGTTCATCCCATGCACTGCCAAACGTGCCCGGATGCCTCTGCTTGGCTGCAGGATGTTCTGGTCACTCCCTGAAGTTCGTCCCACGCACAAAGCCTCTGCTGCACCTGTGGGGATGTTACGGTTGCTCCTGGAAGTTCGTCCCTCGTGCTTCCGAACGCGCCTGATGCCTCTTCCATGCCCACGTGGATGTTCCACTTGCTCTTGGAAGCTCTTCCCGTACACTTCCAAATGTGCCCAATGCCACCGCCGCACCTACGTGAATGTTCCGGTTGCTCCCAAAAGTTTGTCTTGTGCACTGCTGAATGTGTCTGACACGCTACCGCACTTGCGGGGATGTTTGGGCTGCTCTTGGAAGTTTGTCATGCACACTGCCCAATGCACCCAGCACTGCTGCTGCGCCCATAGAGATGTTCAGGTCGCTCCCAGAAGCTCACCCCACGCACTGTCAAACATGTCAGGCAATGCAACCACACCCGCAGGGATTCTCCGGTTGCTCTCAGAAGCTCTTACCACGCACTGCTGAATGGGACCGATGACTCTGTCATGCCCGCGTGATGTTTTGGTTGCCCCCGGAATTTCGTCCCCCGCACTGCCAAACATGTTCAATGCTGCTGCCATGCCCTTGGGGATGTTTGGGTCACTCCTCGAAGTTCATCCTGTGCACTTCCCAATGCACCCAAAGCCACTGCCGCACCTACGGGAATGTTCCGGTTGCTCCCAAAAGTTCGCCTTGCACACTGCTGAATGTGTCCGACACCGTTACCGCAGCCTCGGGGATGTTTGGGTTGCTCCCAGAAGTTTGTTGCGCGCACCGGCCGACGCGTCCAGCACTGTTGCTGCACCCACAGAGATGTTCAGGTCACTCCCAAAAGCTCACCCCATGCACTGCCAAACATGTCAGGCAATGCAACCGCACCTGCAGGGATTCTCCAGTTGCTCTCAAAAGCTTGTACCCACGCACTGCTGAATGGGACCGATGACTCTGCCGTGCCTGCGTGATGTTTTGGTTGCTCCCGGAAGTTCGTCCCATGAAACTGCCAAACATGTTCAATGCTGCTGCGACGCCCTTGGTGATGTTCGGGTCATTCCTGGGAGTTCATCCCATGCACTACCCAATGCACCCAAAGCCACTGCCATGCCCATAGGGCATTCGATTGATCCTGGAAGTTTGTCCCGCACACTACTGAACGCGCCCAAAGTATATGTCCACCTGTGGGAATGTTCCAGTTGCTCCCAAAAGTTTGTCCCACACACTACCCAACATGCCCGATGCCTCCGTTGCACATGCAGGGATGTTCTTGTCGCTCCCAGAATTTTGTCCCCTGCATTGCCGAACATGTGCAGCGCTAATGCCGCACCCACGGGGATCCTCTGGTCACTCCTGGAAGTTCATCCCGTGAACCGTCGAATGCACTTGATGCCTCTGCTGTGCCCAGTAGGATATTCCACTCACTCCCTGAATTTTATCCTGCGCACTGCTGAATGCGCTCAATGCCACAGCTGTGCCCGAGGGGAAGTTCCGGTCTCTCCCGGAAGTTCATCCCGTGCACTGCCAAATGTGTCCAACGCTGCCACTGCACCCACGGGTATGTTCCATTGCTCCCAGAAGTTTTTCCAGAGCACTGTCGAATGCACCAGACACCTCTACCACGTCCACTGGGATGTTCCACTTGCTCCTTGAAGTTCATCCTGTGCACTGCCGAATGCATGCAATGCGTCTGCCACACCTGCAGTGATGTTCTGGTGGCTCCCGAAAGTTTGTCCTGCACACTGCCCAACACAATTGAAGCCTTGGCCATGCCTGTGGGGATGTTCCGGCCGCTCCCGGAAGTTCATCCCGCACACTGCCGAACATGCCTGATGCCTTTGTGCCCACAGAGATGTTTCGGTTGCTCCTGGAAATTCATCCCACGCACTGCCGAACTGTTGGGGTCCCGATTTCTTGTCCCAACTTTTCTACACCTTAGAGGTTAGCGCGACTTCTAAACCTCTCCTAACTTGCTGTCCCATTTGATTCTTGAGTTATTTTCTTTGATTCACGTCCCTGTAAGCTGTCCTTTGGTATAGATTAATGATAAAAGGCTATGGTGGATAGGCAAGACAACTCTTAAACCTATCATAACTTGCCTTGGTTGAAGAAGACAACTCTTGATTTCAACCTAAGCTCTTAAGCAAGGAAGACAACTGGAATTCTTCCTTGCTTATAGTTATGCTAACAAATAATGGGCTGTATTTATAGTTTTGAGCAACCTTTTCCTAATTTAACTAGTACTTAAGTTTTTAATCCACTTAGGACAAGTTTTCCCAAGTCAACAATGATTCCTAAGACAACTAGAACCTTATCAAGATTGAACTTATCCAAAGGTATCCTAATCCTACAAGGATTCTTGGTCTTTTTTGATTTTCTACCTAGCCTAGAATTCCTACCTTATCTTGTATTCTACGGCTGCTGGACTTTCTCTTGACTTATCTTTCTTGGACTAGGACTCTCAATACAAATCTTTCTGCCCTGAGAATTCTACTTATCTGTGAGTATCCCATTGCTACTGGAACTCATCATGCGTGTCCTGCTGCAGCTGGAATTCTTCTTGCCTTAGATATCCTTCCTTAGCTAGAACTTCTCCATGCATGTCCTACTGTGGCTGGAGTCCTTCTTCAGTTAGATATCCTTGTTCAATTTGGACAAGGTTAGATTCTGGCCGGCTGCAATGTTGGGCTGGATGAATGCTGTGTCCAAGCTTGTTGCGCACATGTTCTGCCCCATAACTGCCTCTGTTGCTGCCTGGTGCCTCTCTTGCATCCTCCTATGCTGCTCATGGTCGCCTTGCCGCCTAAGGTTCTAATGAAAGCTTCTGTTGAGGACCTTAGGAGGCAAAGGGAATGTGAGCAAATGCGCGCGAGGCACCAAGCAGCAAGAGAGGCAAAAACAGGCCAGAATGTGTGCACAACAAGCATGCACCAGCATGCAGTAAAGCACGGCCAGGTTCTAACTCAGTCCTAATTGACTGCAGAATACAAGCCAAAAAGAACACCTGCATTGGCAGGACATGCATAATGCAATCCGAGCAGGAGAAGGACATGGACAGCATGAAGAACTCCAGCAGCAGCAGGACGTGATGACGGCTTTGACTTCAACAAGATGATCACATCAAAGGGACTCTTGGAATGGAAGGACATACCATATGGAAGTCCTAATCCTAGAAGGAAACAGCAAGATGAAGGTCAGCAGCTGTAGGAGAAGAGATAAGATAAGGATAGAAAGACTTAGTCAAAATAGGAATTCTAGGCTTAGTAGGAATTCAAGAAAGACCAAGAATCTTAGTAGGATTAGGAAACAATGGGATAAGGTCTATCTTGATAATGTTTAAGTTGAGCTAGAAAAGCTTGTTGACTTAGGAAAACATATCCTAGGTTGACAAGAAGCCTAAGTACTAGTTGAATTGGGATAAGGCTGTCTTAGGACTATAAATACAACACATTATTTGTGAGGAGGATATATGCTCTGAATTTGTATTCTTTTCATTCATTAATCAAGAATCCAGGTTAGCATTCTTGTTTCATCTTGTTTATTTCTGGTTATCTTTAAGAGTTGTCTTGAGAAAACATGGGCTTAAGACAAGGTTAAGAGTTGTCTTCCTTTCGTAAGAGCTTAGGTTGAGGTTAAGAGTTGTCTTCTTCAACCAAGACAAGTTGGTAGGTTTAAGAGTTGTCTTGCCTATATTAGTTAACTCGAAGGATAGCTTAGGGGACATAAATATAAGAAAAGAACTCAAGAATCAAATGGGTCAGCAAGTTAGGAAGATTTTTAGTAGGCATGCTGGCCCCTAAGGTGTAGAAAAGTTGGGGGAAAAAAATCAGGTACCCAACATCCCAGCGGGCGTGTTAGTGATGTTGGGCACATTCAGCAGTGCAGGATGAACTTTTAGGAGCGGCTGGAACATCCCTGCAGGTGTGGCTGCCCAACAGGCGATTTGGGCAGTGCATGGCACGAACTTCCAAGAGCTATTGGTACTTTCCTACAGGCTCAACAGAGGCTTTGTGCACGGGACGAACTTCCTGGAGAGACCGGAAAATCCTGGCAGGCTCAGCAGAGGCATCGAATGCATTGGGCAGTGCTTGGGATGAACTTCCAGAAGTGACTAGAACATCCCTGTGGGAGCGGCAGTGGCATTGGACCATTTAGCAGTGTGCGGGATGAACTTTCAGGTGCGACTGGAACATCCCTGTGGTTGTGGCAGAGGCATCGGGCACGTTTAGCATTGCACGGGACAAACTTTCAAGAGCGACCAGAACATCCCTGCAGGCACGGTAGAGTCATCATTCTCATTCGGCTGTGCATGAGACAAACTTCCAGGAGCAACTGAAAAATCCCCGCGGACTCGGTAGAGGCATCCAACACATTCGGCAGTGGTTGGGACAAACTTCTAGGAGTGACTAGAACATTCCTGCAGGCAGGCAGCGACATTCTGTGTGTTTGGCCGTGCACGGGATGAACTTTCGGGAGTGACAGGAAAATCCCCTGCGGGCGCAGCAGAGGCGTCATGCATGTTCTGCAATGTGCTGGCACGGCAATGGTGTCAGACACATTCAGCAGCGCATGGGACAAACTTCAGGGAGCAACCGGAACATCCCTGCAGGCACGGCTACAGCACAGTGCTTGTTCGGCAGTGCACGGGACAAACTTCTGGGAGTGACTGGGACTTCCTCACGGGCTCGGCAGAGGTGTCAGGTGAGTTTGGCAGTGTGCGGAATGAACTTCTAGGAGCAACCGGAACATTCCTGCAAGCGCAGCAGATGCTTCGGGCGCATTGGGCAGTTTGCGGGACAAACTTCCGGAGGAACCGAAACATCTCAGCAGTTGCAGTTGAGGCGTCAGATGCATTCAGCAGTGCTAGGGACAAACTTTCAGAAGTCACTGGAACATCCCCGCGGGCACCACAGAGGCTTTGCATGTGTTCGGTAGTGTGCGGGAGAAACTTCAAGGAGTGACCAAAACATCCCAGCAGGCTCGGTAGAAGCATCGGGCAGGTTCAGCAGTGCACGGGACGAACTTCTGGCAGCAACCACAACATGCCCCCGGGGCGGCAGTGGCGTTGGACACTTTCACTACTGCATGGGATGAACTTCTGGAATGACCGGAACATTCCCAAGGGCATGCAAGAGATGTTGCGTCCATTCGATAGTGCGTGGGACAAACTTCTGGGAGCAACCAAAACATCCCTACAGGCACAGCAGAGGTGTAGGGTGCGTTCGGCAGTAAGAGGGATGAACTTCCGATAGTAAGCAGCAGTGCACTGCTGAACACGCCTGACCCCTATGCTGTGCCTGCGAGGATGTTCTGGTTGCTCCCAGAAGTTTGTCCTCAGCACTGTCAAATGTGTCCGATGCCTCTGCAGAGCCTGCAGGGATGTTCCGGTCGCTCCAAGAAGTTTGTCCGGCAGAAGTTCACCCTTGTCAATGCGGCAGTGGCATCAGGCACACTCAGCATTGTGCAGGACAAACTTCCAAGGACAACTGAAATGCACAGGATGAACTTCTGGGAGCAACCCAAATATAGCTGCGGGCACAGCAAAGGCATGAGGCACGTTTGGCATTGCACCTGACATCTATGCCAATGGTATGTCTTCGTGCGTGTTCTGCCCTTCATGATGTTCAGCTGTGTTTTCCTCTTTTGTGGCCAAGAGAACCGCAAAACATTGTGCCCTTTTTCTGTATAGTAGTTCAAGGGTACTTATCTCGCAATGATGCACTGCATAAGTGGTGGATGCCTCCCATGTGCAGTCCCTTCCCTTCCATTGGAAGCGCATGACCATGGATTTGTAGTCAAACATTATCTTGCCTATGGTTTTAAGCCAAGCATTGCCTAAAACCACATCAAGGCCTGCCAAGGCTAACACATGCAGTTCTGCCTCTATTTTGACTCCTTGAATCTGCATTGCTACTGCCTGGATAACTTATGCGCACTTGAGCTTCTGTCCACTTGCCACTCTTAACTTAAAGGGTGCAATCCTTTTTGGACATAGCTGAAGTGTTTTGACTAATTTTGTGTTGATGAAGTTATGGGTAGCTCCACTATCTATCAACACCGAAAAATTTTTCCTATTAATGGTTGTGAACAACCTCATGGCAGTAGGCTTGGTGGTTGCCCCTACTGCATGCAAGTTGATTTTGCCTTCTTCTGCATGATCTGGGGAGTGTCCTGCCTCTACTTCCTCCTCACTGTCCATGCAACTTTCTTGCTCTTCCCCGCTGCTTTCCTCATGTTCTTCATCACTTGCCACTTCAATGATGTTGAACAGCCCTTTTTGCACTTGTGGCCAACTTGCCACTTATCATTGCACCTAAAACATAGGCCTCTTTCGATTCCCCTGTTGATTTCGTTGGTGGATAGTTTGAGAGGGTCCCTTTTTTTTGAGGGCACTGTCTTACTTGATGAGGATGCCTTACCTAATTTGTCCGAGAGTTTGATGACCTTGGTATTGCTGCTGGTGATGCTTCTCCCATTGTTGATGAGTATTGCCAACCGAATGCACTGAGTGAGAGAGTTTGGATCCCTCATCTTCACTTCTCAGCTTAGCCAAGGTACAAGGCTGTCTAGAAAAGTTCCAATTAGTGCACTATCAGGCCAATGTCCTACCAATTTGGCCAACCTCTCAAATTCTTCAAGGTAACATTCTAGAGATCCCTCTTGCCTAATCTTGGCAAGCTGTCCCTCATAGTTTGTCATGCTAGATGGGCCAAATCTGTCCACTAACTCTTGTGTGAACCTTATCCAGCCTATCCTTCTACCTTCTCGGCCATAGGTGGCCTTCAGCCAACGCCACCATTGGTTGGCTCTCTCACATATGTGATAGGATGAAAAATCAACCCTTTCACCTCTCTCAACACCTGTTTCTCAAAGTAAAATCCAGCCTTGGAGATCCATTCAGTTGGATCTCCCTTCTCAAAGATAAGGGAACTCGATTTTTACCTTAGGCCTGTGTAATGGCTTGGGCTGTCATAGTGCCAATCCTCCTTCCTTGTGGTGCGCCATGGTTCTGCCTCAGGGTGATTCCGCAACCTTCTTGGTTGCCATGATGTGGGCCTTCTGTCCAGCACCTCCTCATCATCGTATAATCATTATAGAGGTGTTTGTTTGGTGAAGTCTCCCTGCTGCTTCCCAAACTCATGCACCTTTTCTCCCTTTCTTGAGAGGGAAGTTGCTTCTAGTCAGATTCGTCCTCATGCACTTGGTGCAGTGTAATTTCTGATTGAAGAATCCTACACGTTTGTGGTAGCTGGCTGTTCCTGCCCTGCTTGGTTTGGACTTGTTTTCCAGCCACTCGGGGTGTATATCTTTTTAATTGTTCAAGTGAATAAATGATAGATGATAGTTGGTGTTTGATACCACTACCTGGTCATTGATTGCATGTTGGTTCCTCTCCCAGGCAAGGATTTTTCCGCGGTTGGTGACTGAGAAGCCTTCCCCCTGTTCTTGTGGTGCAGGTGAATGCTGCCTAGATGACATGGTAACTGTGATGCCTTTCAATTGAATGGTGTCTGTGCTGATCTCTCAACAAAAACACCAAATTGTTGGGGTACCAATTTCTTGTCCCAACTTTTCTACGCCTTAGGAGTCAATACGACTACCAAAACCTCTCCTAACTTGCTATCTCGTTTGATTCTTGAGTTCTTTTCTTTGATTCACATCCCCTAAGCTGTCCTTTGGGATTAACTAATGAATAAAAGATATGTTAGATAGACAAACAACTTTTAAACCTATCACAACTTGCCTTGGTTGAAGAAGACAACTCTTGACTTCAACCTAAGCTCTCAAGCAAGGAACACAACTCTTCACCTTGTCTAAAGCCCAAGTTATCTCAAGATAACTCTTAAAAGATAACTGAAATATAAACAAGAATAGAAGCAAGAATGGTAACCTTGATTCTTGATTAATGAATGAAAATATACAAATTTGGAGCATATGTTCCTGCTCACAAATAATGGGCTGTATTTATAGTATTAGACTGCCTTATCCTAATTCAACTAGTACTTAAGTTCCTTATCCACTTAGGATATGTTTTCCTCAGTTACCAAGGTTTTCTAAGACAACTAAAACTTTATCAAGATAGACCTTATCCAAATGTTTCCTAATCCTGCTAGGATTCTTGGTCTTTCTTGATTAACTAATCCTATTTTGACTAAACCTTTCTGTCCTTATCTTATCTCATCTCCTACAGCTACTGACCTTTATCTTGCTATTTCCTTATTGGATTAGGACTTCATATGGTGTATCCTTCCATTCCAAGACTTCTCCTTGATGCGATCATCTTGTTGAAGCTAAACCCATCATGACGTCCTGCTGCTGCTGAAGTTCTTCATGTCGTTCATGTCCTTCTCCTGCTCGGATTGCACCATGCGTATCCTGCCAACGCTGGAGTCCTTCTTGGCTTGGATGTCCGTGGTCAATTAGGACAAAGTCAGAACCTGGCCTTGCTTCACAGCATGCCGCATGCAAGCTTGTTGCATGCACTTTCTTGCCTGTTGCTGCCTCTCTTGCTGCTTGGTGCCTCTCATGCATCTGCTCATGCTCCCTTTGCCTCCTAAGGTCCTCAACAGCCTGGCAGTGTGCGGGACAAATTTTCGGGAGAGACCGGAACATCCCACCGACCACAGCAGAGGCTTTGAGCATGTTGGGCATTGTGTGGGACGATCTTATAGGAGCGACTGGAACATCCTAGCAGTTGCAGTAGAGGCATCGGGTGCAACCAGAACATCCCATAGCACGGCAGAGGATACAGGCGCATTGCCCAGAGTGTGGGATGAACTTTCACAAGTGACTGGAACATCCCCGCAGGCATGGCAGAGGCATTGGGTGCATTCGGCAGTGCACAGGATGTGCTTCCAGGAGTGACCAGAACAACCCCGCAGGTGTGGCAGAGGCTTTGGGCGCATTGGGTAGTGCACAGGATGAACTTCAGCAAGCAATCGGAACATCCCTACAGGTGCAGCAGAGGTGTCAGGCGCATTTAACAGTGCACAGGTTGAAGTTCCAGGTACGACCAGAGCAGCCCCGCAGGCATGGCAGCGGCGTTGGATGCATTCGTGTTGAGAACCTAAGTATGCAGGAAATGCAACGGGCAGAAAATGAGGCAGCAAAGGAGAGCACGGGCCAGAAAATGTGCACACCAAGCATGGCAACAACAAGTGTGCAGCCCAGCAGTGAGGCCTGGTCAGTATTTCACTTAATCCTAATCAATGAAGGACATTCATGCCAACAGGAGTTCCAGCAGAAAAAGGACTGCCAGAAGCTCATCCCATGCACTTCTAAACATGCCTGACACCAGTGGTGTGCCTGCAGGGATGTTCCAGTCACTCCCAGAAGTTTGTCCCACACACTGCCGAATGTGCCAGTAGCCTCTGCTGCTCCTGTGGAGATGTTCCGGTCGCTCCTGCTGTCCACTGCCATGCCCGTGGCGATGTTCTGGTCACTCCCGAAAGTTCATCCTGTGAACTGCTAAACACACCCGGGGGGGTGTTTCTGTCGCTCCCAGAAGTTCGCCCCATGCACTGGCAACGTGACCAACGATGCTGCCGCACCTGTGGGGATGCTCTAGTCGATCCTGGAAGCTTGTCTCGAGCACTGACGAATGTGTCTGATGCCTCTGCTGAGACTGCAGGAATTTTTCGGTTGCTCCTGGAAGTTCGTCTGGCACACTGCAGAACACTGCCGACGCTGCTGCCGTGCCTGCAGGGATGTTCCAGTTGCTCCCAGAAGCTCGTCAGGCACGTTCGACATGATGTTCCGGTCGCTTCCAGAACTATGTCCCATGCACTGCCCAACGCGTCTGATGCCTGTGAGGATGTTCTAGTCACTCCTGGAAGTTCATCCCACAAATTGCCCAAGGTGCCCGATGCCACTGCCACGTCTGCGGGGATGTTCCAGTCACTCCCAGAAGTTTGTCACAAGCACTGGCAAACGTGCCCGACACCTCTGCTGAGCCTGCAGGGATTTTCTGGTGCTCCTAGAAGCTCAACCCACGCACTGCAAAACATATTCAATGCCATTGCTATGCCCATGGGGACGTTCCTGTCTGCACACTGCTGAACGAGCATGATGCCTCTGCCACGCCCGGGGGGGATGTTCTGGTCACTTACAAAAGTTAGTCCCGCGCATTGCCTAACACTCCCGATGCTACTGCCTCACCTGCGGTGATGTTCTGGTCACTCCTAGAAGTTCATCCCACGCACTGTCGAATGTGGCTGATGCCGCTGCCATGCCTGGGGGGATGTTCCAGTTGCTTCCGGAAGTTCATCCGGAGCACTGTCAAATGTGTCTGACACCTCTGCCGACCCAGCAGGGATGATCCGATCACTCTTAGAAGTTCATCTAGAGCACTGCCAAATGTGTCTGATGCCTCTGGCGACCCTGCAAGGATGATCTGGTCACTCCCAGAAGTTCATCTCGAGCACTACCAAATGCGTACGATGCTTCTGCCAAGTTTACAGTGATTTTCTAGTTGCTACCAGAAGTTTTCAGTTGTTTGTCTTTCATAAATCCAAGAATTTCACCTCTGACTATGAAATACGAATGTCCCCTGACTGTCCCCATTAATCATTACTCCGATCCCGAAGGCCAACAAAATAGGACCAAAATCCTATGATGTTATCCCATGCTAATGTATCCAGAGCGTAGGCTTGCTTTGAGCACTCTAATTTCTTCAAAGTAACAGCGCCTGAGGCACGACCCAGCCAGTTAAGGCCAGGAGCGCATCGCTGGCAGAAGGGATGAGCCGATCGGTGCACACCACAAGGTGGACCAGTCAACCCAACCCAAGGTCCAACTATAAGCTTTTTAACTGCAACAACTTAAACATATGCTATGGACCTGGAATTACCATGGCTGCTGGCACTAGACTTGCCCTCTAATGGATCCTCGTTAAGGGATTTAGATTGTACTCATTCCAATTACAAGACTCGCAGCGCCCGGTATTGTTATTTATTGTCACTACCTCCCCATGTCAGGATTGGGTAATTCTAATCCTAGTATAACTCCTGTGATGTGGTAGCCGTTTCTCAAGCTCCCTCTTTGGAATCAAACCCGAATTCTCTATCACCCATCACAACCATGGTAGGTGTCACAGGGTCTTTGTTTAGAGCAGCTCCCTATGATGTGTTGAGGCTCTCCTAAACCCGTACACTCAATTTTTCAGCTCTCAACTCGTACATTGGAAGCAAAGAGTAAATACACCGGAATGACAATCATAATGCACATGAGAGTTACGAAGGCATCGGCCATAAACCTTTTTATTGCTCACAAAAAGGAATTACAAGTGCTACCTCGCTCACACTTGCCACTCTAGTCTACAAGAACATCTCTGTACTCTCTCATGTACTTCTCATTTTGAAGGGTCCTCCCCCTTTATATAGTGGAACCAACACCCCTTGGTTCCTAGGGCCACTAGGAATTCTAATCCTAGTATAACTCCTATAAATCGAGTATATCCTATAATCCAAATATATCTCATATAATATGAGTATATCTTTGTAGGCATCCAATTCTGAGTAGAACTCTTTACCACAAGGAGTCCTAAGCATAGTTGAACTCTGTTGCGCACAACAGCCCACCACGCTGCGCCACATGTCCACAACAGCCCATCACACTCCTACTGTGCTTAGGAGTTGCGATCCAACTAGTAGGGTCATACTCAAACTCTTGGCATAATCCACATGTTCTATTGGGCCATAGGAAGAATCCTATCCCAACTCAAAGTCTACAAGTGGTGCCCCACATGCCTTTGTCCTCTGAGGTTTTAGACCATAAGGAATCCATTGAACCATACATTGATCGGGGAAATATGTCTCCAAGACATAGATGTGCAGGAACCCTCTTTTTCTGCGGCACAGTGTGCCCGCCAGTGCCACACATCCTGCTCGCCCATGCTGCACAGCCTGCCTGCCAGTGCCACGTAACCTGCCTGTCAGTGCCGCCCACTGGTGCCCAGCGTTGTACACAGGTGCCCCGCTCGCCGTGCAGTGCCCCTCTGTGTGCTGCACGCCTCCAGGCCACATTTTCCTCTGTTCGCTGCCTACCAAGCCCAACTTCCCTCTGTTGCACTTGCTTCTATACTTAATCCTCATCACCTTGTGCGTGTTGCGCCTACAACCCGCAAAATCTCCCCTGTTGTCTAGGACAAGGTGCTATCCTACCCTCGGGTGCACGCTCCCTCTCAAGGCCATGACAAACCTCCCCTACTTGAAGAACCCAACATCCTCATTGGATCGGAGAGGTATTCTTACACCTGTTTCTCGAATTGCCACAATGTAGCGTCTCGCTCCCAACTAGCATCTGCAGCACTTCCCCTTTTCCACTGAACCAAATACTCCGTTCTTTGATTCTTTTTACTCTGCCCCAAGGCTCGATGATTTAGTATCTTCTTGACCTCCTTGTCAAACTGCTATTGAATCACGGGCGGAGCTCGCCTGACCTGTTGGCATCCCTCATCAAGCAAGTCCTTGTGAAAGGGTTTCAAGAAACTTACATGTACTATGGTGTGTATCTTTAATCTCTCGGGTAGTCTCAACTTATAGGCAACTTTGCCCACCCTTTGCACTACTTCAAAGGGGTCGTCGTACGTAGGTACCAGTCCTCTGTGCACAGTTTTGCTACTAATCTTCTTCCATATCTGTGGAGTTAGCTTCAGCAACACTTTATCACCCACACTAAACTCTTGTTCTCTCCTTCCAGCATCTGCATACTTCTTCATGCGATGAGCTGCCTTAGCTAGCTATTGAAAGCTAGCTCAATCAACTCCTCCTTGTCGCGTGCAAACCTATATGCAGCCAGACACATCACCTCAATGTTCTACTTTACGGCATTTTAGACTGTTCCCCATCATCAACTTGCCCAGACTCAGCTCCGTTGAAGAAGATTTGTGAATGTTGTAACAAAATTGACCTGAATCGAGCAACTCTACCCAATTCTTCTGGCTTGCCGTCACATAATGCCTCAAATACTCCTCTAGTAAGGCATTAACTCCCTCAGTCTGCCCATCCATCTGTGGATGATTGGCAGTCAAAAATTTCAACTCAGTGCCCATGAGATTGAAAAGTGAAGTCCATAACCTGCTTGTGAAGCGTGCATCTCTATCGCTCATGATATCTTCTAGCTCTCCAAAGTACTTTATCACATGCTTGAGCATTAGCTCTGCAACTCTACAGCTCTCTCTGTCGGACATGCATGTGGTGTAAGAATAAACACAATATACTTTGAAAATCTGTCAACCACCACCAAGATTGACTCATAATCATCTTCTACCTTGGGCATTCATGATATTAAATCCATTGAGATTGGTCTCTCTGGTATCGATAATGGCTGAAGAAGGCCCACTGATCCTCTCCTCTCACCCTTGTCTAATTGACATACTAGACAAGTTTTGACATACAACCATATGTCCTCTTCCATCTTAGGCCAGGAATATGACCTACTCAGTAAGGCTATCATCCTCTCTCCCCTTGGATGTCTTGCCCATCTTGGATCATGAGTCTCTTGCAAGAGTGTCTTGCAAAGTTCCCCTCCACTAGGAACATATAATCTTCCTCCTTGAGCATAGACTAGACCATTTTCTAGCCAATATCTCCACAAAATTCCTTCGTGAATTTCCTTACAAAGTTGTTTGTATGTCAGATTTTGGTCTGCATACTGCCTCACTTTATCTACAAAATTAGAAGTGAAGGTTGTGAGAGTGGCCACATACCCCTTTACACTTTTCCTAATGAGCACATCTACCACTTGGTTCTACCTCCTAGCCTTATGAACCCACACGAAATCAAACGTGGCAAGATATTCCTGCCATCTCACTTGTTTGGGTGTTAACTTTTTTAACGTCTTGAAGTAAGTGTTGGCCACATTGTCCGTCATGACCGTGAAAGAGTACCCAGCAGGTAGTGTCTCCACATCGTCAAGCAATGCACCACAGCCGTCATCTCCTTTCATGCGTGGAGTGCCTTTGTTCGACATCCTTTAGCTTTCTGCTCTCAAAAGCAATAGGATGTCCCATCTTGAACAAGCACACCACCAATGGCTCTATCTGAAGCATCCGTCCATACCTCGAATGGTTTATTAAAGTAATGCAACTTAAGCACCAATTCAAAAGCTATGGAAACTTTAATATCCTTGAATGCTTTCTAACATGCCTCAGTCCATTCCTACTCCTTTCCTTTCTTTCAAAAAATCTATCAATAGCCCTACTCTCCTCGAGTAGCCTTCAAGGAATCTCCTATAGTAGTTTGCTAATCCTAGGAATGACCTCAACTCAGGGACTTGTTTAGGAATTGGCCAATCAAGAATTGCCTGAATCTTCCCTTTATCCATGGGAATTTTGCCTTTGCTGATCCAATGCCCTAAGAACAACAACTCTCTCTTGGAAAACTCACATTTCTCCTTTTTATGTAAAGCTTGTATTCCCTCAGCCTTTGGAGCACTTGCCTCATATGCTTGAGGTGACCCTCAAAGGTCTTACTGTATACCATGATGTCATTGAGATATACTACCACAAAACTATCCAAGAACTCATATAGCACATCATTCAAAGGTCCTCAACACAAATGTGTCTGACACCTCTGCCGCACCCATGTTGTGTTCAGGTAGCTCCCCCAAGTTCATCCCGGGCACTGCCAAAAGCACCCGAAGCCTCAACCGCACTGCAGGGTTGATCTGGTCACTCCTGGAAGTTCAATCCGAGTGCTACCAAACATGTTTGACACCTCTACCGTGCCTAGGGGGATGTTCCGTTCGCTCCTAGAAGTTTGTTCAGTGCTTGGTTGAATGTGCCTGATGACCCTGCTGTGACCATAGAGATGTTCTGGTCGCTCCTGCAAGTTCATCCCGCACACTGCTGCATGCATACAATGCCGCTGCCGAGCCCACAGGAATGTTCTGGTCCCTCCTAGAAGTTCATCCTGTACAGTGCCAAACTTGCCCAACTCCTCTGCCATGCCTGTGGGGATTTTCCGATCGCTCCCGGAAGTTCATAACGCACACTGTACAATGCTTCTGAAGCCTCTACTGCACCAGCGGGGATGTTCTGGTCATTCCTGTAAGTTCATACTGTGCACTGCCAAGCACACTCGACGCCGCTGCTGCGCCCACAGGGATGTTCCAGTCGCTCTCGGATGTTCAACCCGAGCACTGCCAAGTGCGTCCAATGCCTCTACCATGCCTGCAGGGATGTTACATTCTTTCCCAAAAGTTCATCTGGTGCTTTGTTGAGCGTGCCCGATGACCCTGCCACACCCGCGGAGATGTTCCAGTCACTCCTGCAAGTTCATCCTGCACACTGTTGAATGTGTCCAATGCCGCTGCCAAGCCCGTAGGAATGTTCTGGTCGCCCCTGGAAGTTCGTACTGCACAGTGCTGAACGTGCCCAACTCCTCTGCCGTGCCCGCAGGAATTTTCTGATCGCTCCTGGAAGTTCATCACGTGCACTGTCCAACGCTCTTAAAGCCTCTGCCGCGCCAGCGGTGATGTTCTGGTCATTCCTGTAAGTTTATCCTGCCCACTGCTGAGCGCACTCGATGCTGCTGCCATGATCAACGCTGCTGCTGCACCTACAGGGATGTTGCGGTCACTCCCTGAAGTTCGTCCCCAGCACTGCTGAATGCATCCGATGATTCTGCCATGACTATGGGGATGTTTCAGTCGCTCCCAGAAGTTCTTCCCATGCACTGCCAAAAGTGCCCGATGCTGATGCCGTGCCCGAGGGGATGTTCTGGTCATTCCTAGAAGTTCATCCTGCATACTACCTGACATGCCCGAAGCCTCTGCTGCAACCGCAGGGATGTTCCGGTTGCCCTCAAAAGTTTGTCCCACGTACTGCCTAATGTGCCCAACGCCGTGTTGTTGGGGTCCCGATTTTTTTCCCATTTTTTCTACACCTTAGGGGTCAGCACGCCTACTGGAATCCTTCCTAACTTGCTGTCCCATTTGATTCTTGAGTTCTTTTCTTATTTTATATCCCCTAAGCTGTCCTTCGGGTTAACTAATATATATAAAGATATGTTGGATAGGCAAGACAACTCTTAAACATATCACAACTTGCCTTGGTTCAAGAAAACAACTCTTAACTTCAACCTTAGCTCTTAAGCAAGGAAGACAACTCTTAACCTTGTCTTAAGCCCAAGTTATCTCAAGACAACTCTTAAAAGATAACCAAAAATATAAACAAGAATGTGAGCAAGAATGCTTACCTTTGATTCTTGATTAATGAATGAGAAAATAACAAAATTCGTAGCTTATGTCCTTCTCACAAATAATGGGCTGTATTTATAGTGCTAAGACAGCTTTATCCTTATTTAACTAGTACTTAGGTTCCTTATCCACTTAGGATATGTTTTCCTAAGTCAACAAGCTTTTCTAAGTCAAATAAAATATTATCAAGATAGACCTTATCCTTTGTGTCTTAATCCTACTAGGATTCTTGGTCTTTCTTGAATTCCTACTTAGACTAGAATTCCTACTTTATCTTGTTTTCTACAGCAGCTGGACTTCCTCTTGGCTTATCCTTCTAGGACTAGGACTCTCAATAACTATCCTTCTGCCCTTAGAATTCTTCTTGTTACGACTATCCTATTGCTATTGGAATTCATCATGCGTGTCCTATTGCTGATAGAACTCTTCTTGGCATAGATGTCCTGCTGCTGCTGGAATTCTCCTTGGCATGGATGTCCTGCTGCTGCTGGAATTCTCCTTGGCATAAATGTCTTACTGCTGCTGGAGTTCTTCTTGATGTAAATATCCTTCTTCTGCTGGAATTCTTGTTGGCATGAATGTCCTCCATTGATTAGGAATGCCCAGGCCTCACTGCCGGGCTGCACACTTGCTGTTGCCAGGCTTGTTGTGCACATTTTCTGGCCCATGCTCTCCTTTGCTGACCCATTTTCTGCCCATTGCCTTTCCTGCATACTTAGGTTCTCAACACGTGTTGTGCCCATGGGGAGTTTCCAGCCACTGCTAGAAGTTGTCCCACACACTGCTGAACTCACTGAAAGCCTCTGCCATGGCTGATGGGATGTTCCGGTCGCCCCCAAAAGTTCATCCCGTGCACTGCCCAACATACCTGAAGACTCTACCATGCCCATGGAAATGTTCCAGTCGCCCCCAGAAGTTCGTCCAACAGACTACTGAATGTGCCCGACACCAATGTTCCGCCTGTGAGGATGTTCCAGTTGCTCCCGGAAGTTCGTCCCGCACACTGCTGAACACATCTGACACCTCTGCTGAGCCTGATGGGATTTTCTGGTTGCTTCTGAAAGTTTGTCCTGCACACTGCCGAGCATGCCGATGCTGCTGATGTGCTCCAGTCACCCCCAGAAGTTTGTCTCGCGCACAGCTAGGTGCGCCTAATGCCTCTGTCATGCCTGCAGGGATGTTTCAGTTACTCTTGGATGCTCGTCCCAACCACTGCCGAACGCGTCCAAGGCCTCTGTCAGGCCCGAGGGAATGTTCTGGTCACTCCTATAAGCTCTTCCCATGCACTGCCAAACAAGACTAGAGCCTCTGCCATGCTCGTGGGGATGTTCTAGTCACAGGTGGAAGTCTGCCCCGTGCACTGCCTATCATGTCCAACACCGTGGCAGTGCCCATGGGGATTTTGGATCACTGTCGAAAGTATATCCCATGCAATGGCAAATGCACCTGACACCTCTATCGAGCCCGCGGGGACTTTCTGGTCGCTTTTGGAAGTTCATCTCACCTACTGCCAAATGCACCCAATGCTTTTGTCACACCCGCAGGGATGTTCAGGTCACTCCTAGAAGTTTTGTCCTGTGCACTGTTCAACACGCTGGCAGCTTCTGTCACGCTCAGAGGGATGTTCCGGTGGCTCCCAGAAGTTTGTCCTGCACAGTTCAGATCATGCTCAACACCTCTGCTGTGCCTGCAGTGATGTTCCTGTGCTATAGAAAGTTCATCCCGCGCACTACCAAATATGCCTGAAGGCTCTGCTGTGCCTGCAGCGATGTTCCGGTCACTCCGAGAAATTCGTCTTGCCCACTGCCGAATGTGTCCAACAAGGCTGCCATGCCCGTGGTGATGTTGTGATCACCCCCCAAAGTTCAACCAGTGCACTGCCAAAAGTGCCCAACGCCGCTGCCATGCCTACGGGAATGTTCCAGTCACTCCTAGAACTTCATCCCGTGCCCTACCCAACACACCCGAAGCAACTGCTGTGCCCTCAGGGATGTTTCTGTTGCTCCTCGAAGTTCATACCATGCACTGCCAAGCATATACAAAGCTGCTGTCACGCCAGCAGGGATGCTCAAGTTGTTCTGGAAGTTGGTCCTGCTCACTGCTGAAATGTGCCCGAAGACTCTACTGCACCCGTGGGAATTTTCCGGTCACTCCTAGAAGTTCATCCCACGCACTGCCAAACAAGTCTTAAGACTCTGCCGTGCCGTCAGGGATTTTCTGGTTGCTCCTGGAAGTTCGTCCCCTGCACTGCCGAATGCACCCTGACACCGCTGCTACACCTGCTGGGATGCTCTGGTCACTTCCAGAAGTTTGTCCCGTGCACAGTCGAATTGTTGGGGTCCCGATTTTTTTCCCCAACTTTTCTACACCTTAGGGGTCAGCACGCCTACTGGAATCCTTCCTAACTTGCTGTCCCGCTTGATTCTTGAGTTCTTTTCTTATTTTATATCCCCTAAGCTATCCTTCGGGTTAACTAATATATATAAAGATATGTTGGATAGGCAAGACAACTCTTAAACCTATCACAACTTGCCTTGGTTGAAGAAGACAACTCTTAACTTCAACCTTAGCTCTTAAGCAAGGAAGACAACTCTTAACCTTAACTTAAGCCCAAGTTATCTCAAGACAACTCTTAAAAGATAACCGAAATATAAACAAGAATGTGAGCAAGAATGCTTACCTTTGATTCTTGATTAATGAATGAGAAAACAACAAAATTCGTAGCTTATGAGCTCCTCACAAATAATGGGCTGTATTTATAGTTCTAAGATAGCCTTATCCTAATTTAACTAGTACTTAGGTTCCTTATCCACTTAGGATATGTTTTCCTAAGTCAACAAGCTTTTCTAAGTCAAATAAAACATTATCAAGATAGACCTTATCCTTTGTGTCCTAATTCTACTAGGATTCTTGGTCTTTCTTGAATTTCTACCTAGACTAGAATTCCTACCTTATCTTGTACTTTACAGCAGCTGCACTTCCTCTTGCCTAATCCTTGTAGGACTAGGACTTTGAATGCATATCCTTCTGCCCTTAGAATTCTTCTTGTCGCACTATCCTATTGCTATTGGAACTCATCATGAGTGTCCTACTGCTGATAGAATTCTTCTTGGCATAGATGTCCTGCTGCTGCTGGAATTCTCCTTGGCATGGATATCCTGCTGCTGCTGGAACTCTGCTTGGCGTAGATGTCCTTCATTAATTAGGATTAAGTCAAATACTGGTTGGGCTTTACTACTGGGCTGCATACTTTCTGTTGCCATTCTTGTTATGCACATTTTCTGGTCCATGCTCTCCTTTGTTGCCCCATTTTCTGCCCATTGCCTTTCCTGCATACTTAGGTTCCCAACACGAATGCACCTGATGCCTCTGCCGCACCCACGGAGATGTTCCAGTCACTTCCGAAAGTTCGTCCTGCACACTGCCGAATGCATCCAACACCTCCGCTGAGCCTGCGGAGATTTTCTGGTCATTCCTGGAAGCTCGTCCCACATACTGGCAAACACACCCAACACTGCAGCCGCGCCCGAAGGGATGTTCCGGTCGCTTCCACAGGTTCGTTCCACGCACTTTCAAATGCACCCGAAGCCTCTGCATGCCCATGGGAATGTTTCCATTTCTCCCAGAAGTTCCCCCCATGCACTGCTGAATGCACCCTAAGCAGCTGCTGTGCCTGCGAGATGTTCTTGTCACTCCAGGAAGTTTGTCCCATGCAATGCCGAATGTGCCCAATGCCGTTACTGCACCCGCAGGGATGTTTTGGTCACTCCCTGAGGTTCATCTGGTGCACTGCTGAACATGTACAAAGCCGCTGTCATGACAGCAGGGATGTTCCAGTCGTTTCAGAAGTTTGTTCCCGCGCACTGCTAAATGCGCCCGAAGACTTTGCCCTGCCCATGGGGATGTACCGGTCACTCCTGGAAGTTCATCCCATGCACTGCCAAACGTGCTCAAAGATGCTGCTGCACTTGCAGGGATTTTATGGTCACTGTCGGAAGTTCATCCCACGCACTGCCAAATATGCCCAACACCGCTGCCATGTCTGCTGGGATGCTCTGGTCACTTCCAGAAGTTCGTCCCATGCACAGTCAAATGCACCTGACGCCTCTACTGTTCCCATGGAGATGTTCCGGTGACTCCCAAAAGTTTGTCCTGTGGACTGACAAATGCGTCCGACACCTCCGCCAAGCCCATGGGAATTTTCTGGTCATTCACAGAAGTTCATCCAGCAGACAGGCAAATGCATCCAGTGCTGCAGCCACGCCTGCAGGGATGTTCTGGTTGCTCCTGGAAGTTTGTCCCATGCACTGCCAAATGTGCCTGATGCCGCTGCTGCACCCGCTGGGATGTTCTGGTCACTCCCTGAAGTTTGCCCCATGCACTGCTGAAAGCGCCTGAGACCTCTTCTATGCCCGTGGCCATGTTCTGGTTGCTTCCGTAAGTTCGTCCTGAGCACTGCCCAATGCACCCGAAGCCTCTGCCACACCCGCGGGGATGTTGCAGTCACTCATAGAAGTTTGTCACAAGATGTGCCAAATGCATCCGATGCCTCTGCTGAGCCTGCGAGGATTTTCTGGTCACTCCCGGAAGCTTGTTCCGCACTCTACCCAATGCACCTGAAGCCTCAGAGCATCCTGTGTGGATATTTCGGTCAGTCCTGGAAGTTCGACCTGCACACAGCCAAACATGCAGGATGCCACTGCTGTGCCCGTGGGGATGTTCTATTCACTCCCGGAAGTTCATCCCTGCACTACCGAATGTGCCCAATGCCTCTGCCACGCCTGCAGTGATGTTCCTGTTGCTCCTGGAAGTTTGTCCCATGCACTGCCTAGCGCACCTCTGCTGTGCCTGCTAGCATGTTCCGGATGCTCCAGAAAGTTTGTCCTGCACACTGCTGAATGCGCCTGATGCCTTTAACGCGTCCGTGTGGATGTTCTGGTCACTCCCATTAGTTCATCCCATGCAATGCCCAACGCACCCGACAGCTGCTGTGCCCACAGGTATGTTCCAGTCACACCCGGAGGTTTGTCCCACACACTGCTGAGCGCACACGATGCCTCTGCAACACCCGCGGTGTTGTTCCATTCGCTCCTGGAAGTTCGTCTCATGCACTGCCTAACGAGACCAAAGCCACTACGATGCCCATGGGGATGTTCAGTCCATCCCAAAAGTTCATCCTGCTCACTGCTGAATGCGTTCGATGCGCTGCTGCGCCAGTGGTGATGTTCCGGTTGCTCCCAGAATTTGTCCTAAGCACTGCCAAATGTGCCCGATGCCTCTGCCTTGCTCATCGGTTGTTCTGGTCACTCCTGGAAGTTCACCCTGGGCACTGCCAAACGCGTACAATGCCTCTGCCGAGCTTGCGGGGATTTTCCACTCGCTCCCAGAAATTCATCCCGCACATGCCAAACGTGCCTGAACCCTCTACCGCGCCCATAGGGATATTCTGGTCGCTCTCGAAAGTTTGCCCTGCACACTGCCCAATGCGCCCTACCTGCAGCCGCACCAGTTGCTCCCGGAAGCTTGTCCCCTGCAATGTGCAACAAGCTCCACCCAGTGCTGCACCAGCGTGGATGTTCCTGTTGCTTCCAGAAGTTCATCCTGTACACTGCCAAATGCTCCCGACACCTCTGCCGTGCCCACAGAGATATTCCAGTTGCTCTCGGAAGTTCACCCCACATAGTGCCGAACGTGTCTAACGCCACTGCCATGCCCTCGGGGATGTTACGGTCACTCCCAGAAGTTTGACCTGCGCACTGGCAAACATGCATAAAGCCTCTGCCATGTCAGCAGGTATGTTCCAACTGCCCCCAGAAGACCGTCCTAAATGATGCTGAACATGTTTGATGCCTCTGCCAAGCCCACAGGGATTTTTCAATTGCTCCAGCAAATTCATCCCACACACTATCAAAGGCACCAAATACCGCTGCCACACCCGCTGGGATGTTCCAGTCACTCCCAGAAGTTCGTCTTAGGCACTACTGAATGTGCCCGACACCTCTGCCGCACTTGCGGGGATGATCTGGTCACTCCAAGAAGTTCATTCTGTGCACTGCCAAACACGCCCGATGCCTCTGCCATGTCCGCAGGGATGTTCCGGTCGCTCCTGGTAGTTCATCCCAAGCGCTGCTGAATGTGCCCAACGCCTCCGCCATGCCCGCATGGATGTTCCGATCGCTCTTGGAGGTTCATCCCACACACTTCCATATGCGCCCGAAGCCTCAGACAGGCCCATGGGGATGTTCCGGTCGCTCCCGGGAGTTCATCCCGCACACTGCCCAACATGTTCCAATCGTTCCCAGAAGTTCATCTTGTGCACTGCCCAATGCACCTAAAGCCTCTGCTGTGCCCGTGGGGATGTTCCGGTCACTCCTGAAAGTTCGTCCTGCGCACTGCCCAAAGTGCCCGAAGCCTCTTCTGGGCCCACGGGGATGTTCTGGTCACTGCTGGGAGTTCATCCCATGCACTGCCTAACACGCCCAAAGCCTCTGCCATGCCATTTGGTATGCTCTGGTCACTCCCAGAGTTTTGTCCTGCACACTTTCGAACCTGTCCAATGCCTATGCCATGCCCGCGGGGATGTACCTGGTCCATACCGAAAGTTTGTCCAGTGCACTACCAAATGTGTCCGACACTGCTGCCGCATCCGTAGGTATGTTCTGGTCATTACCGGAAGTTCATCCTGAGCACTGCCAAATGCATCTGATGCCTTTACTGCAACCACGGACATGTTCTGGTCATTCCAGGAAGTTCATCCTGGGCACTGCCAGATGTGTCCGATGCCTCTGCCAAGCCAGAGGGGATTTTATGGTCACTCCCAGAAGTTCGTTCTGAGCACTGCTGAAAGCACCCAATGCCGCTGCTGCCCCTGCGGGGATGTTTCGTCACTCTCAGAAGTTCATCCCGTGAACTGCCAAAACTGCCCGAAGCATCTACCACACTCGTGGGTATTTTTGGGTCTCTCTGGGAAGTTTGTCCCATGCACGGCCAAACACGCCCAATGCCTCTGCCATGCCCGTAGAGATATCCCAGTTGCTCCTGCAAGTTTTGGCATGGCAGCAGAGTCGGACACATTTTGCAGTGTGTGGGATAAACTTCCGAGAGCAACAAGAACATCCTGTCAGGCGCGTTGGGCAGTGCACAGGATGAAATTCTGGAAATGTTCGGAACATCCCCGGGAGTGTGGCAGAGGTGTTGGGTGCATTCGGCAGTGAACGGGATGAACTTTGGGCAGTGAGCATCACATCACTGTGGGTCTGGCCGAGGCGCAGGTGAACTTGGCAGTGCATGGAACGAACTTTTGGGGAGAGACCGGAACATCCCCGTGGGCACGGCAGAGGCGTCACGCGCATTCGGCCACGTGTGGGATGAACTTCGAAGAGTGACCACAACATCCCCACGGGCCCCGCAGTGATGTTGGACGCTTTTGGCAGTGCATGAGATGAACTTCGGGGAGTGACCAGAAGATCCTCGCGGGTGCAGCAGCAGTGTTGGACATGCTCTGCAGTGCACGGGATGAACTTTCGGGAGTGACCAGAACGTCCGCGTGAGCGCTGCAGAGGTTTCGGGTGTGTTGTACAGTGCACGGAACAAACTTCAAGAGCAACTCTGAAATCACAGCAGGCTTGGCAGAGGCATCAGACATTTTGGTAGTGCTCGGGACGAACTTCCAGGAGTGACCAGAACATCCCCATGGGCACGGCACATGCAGTGGGCACACTCTGCCGTTCACGTGATGAACTTCCAGGAGCGACTGGATCAACAGCACGGGCTCAGCAGAGGCAGCGAACAAGTTTGGCAGTACTCGGGATGAACTTCCGGGAGTTATTGAAACATGCTCCCAGGCGTGGCAATGGCTTCTGGAGCGTTGGGCTGTGTGCGGGATGAATTTCTGGGAGCGATCGGAACATCCCTGCGGGTGCAGCAGATGCATTGGGCACATTCGGCAGTGCACAGGGTGATCTTCTAGTAGTGACCAGAACATCCCCACAGGCTCAGCAGAGGCGTCGGACATGTTTGGCAGTGTGTGGAACGAACTTCGTGGAGTAAGCAGAACAGCCCCATGGGCGCGGCAGGAGTGTCGGGTTTATTCAGCAGTGCACAGGACGAACTTCCTTGAGAGATAGGAACATCCCTGTGGGTGCGGTAGTGGTATCAGGCACGTTCGGTAGTGCACAGGACAAACTTCTGGGAGCTACCAGAACATCACCATGGGCGTGGCAGGGGCTTCTGGCGCATTGGGCAATGCACAGGATGAACTTCCAGGAGAGACTGGAACATCCTCATTGGCACGGCAAAGGCATCACGCGCGTGCGGCAGTTTACACGATGAACTTCTGGGAGAGACTGGAATATCCCCGCAGGCGTGGCAGCAGTGTTGGGTGCGTTCAGCAGCATGCAGGATGAACTTCTAGGAGTGACCAAAAAATCCCCATGGGCTCAGCCGAGGCATCGGACACATTCGGCAGTGCACTGGACGAACTTCCCTGCAGGCATGGCAGAGGATCCGATCCCGTTCGGGAGTGTGCGAGATGAACTTTCAGGAGACACCAGAACATTCCAGCAGGCGTGGTAGCTGTGTCAGACAAGTTCAGCAGTGTGCAAGATGAACTTCCAGAAACGATCAGAACATCCCCGAGGGCACGGCAGAGGCATCAGGCATGTTGGTGCATGGCATAAACTTCCAAGAGTGACCGGAACATCACCACGGGTGTGGCAGAGCCATCCGGCGTGTGAATGACTGCGTGCAAGGCGCCAAGCAGCAAGAGAGGCAGCAACAGGCAAGAAAGTGCGTGCAACAAGCATGCACATGCGCATGCAGTGAAGCATGGCTAGGTTCTGACTCTGTCCTAATTGACCATGGAAATCCAAGCCAAGAAGGACACCAGCATTGGCAGGATATGCATGGTGCAATCTGAGCAGGAGAAGGACATGGACGGCATGAAGAACTCCAGCAGCAGCAGGACGTCATGGCAGGTTTAGCTTCAACAAGATGATCACGTCAAAGAGAAGTCTTGGAATGGAAGGACATGCCATATGGAAGTCCTAATCCTAGAAGGAAACAGCAAGATGAAGGTCAGCAGCTGTAGGAGAGTAGATAAGATAAGGACAGAAAGGTTTGAGTCAAAGTAGGAATTCTAGTCTAAGTAGAAATTCAAGAAAGACCAAGAATCCTAGTAGGATTAGGAAACATTGGGATAAGGTCTATCTTGATAATGTTTTAGTTGACTTAGAAAACTTGTTGACTTAGGAAAACATATCCTAAGTGGATAAGGAACCTAAGTACTAGTTGAATTAGGATAAGGCTGTCTAATACTATAAATACAGCCCATTATTTGTGAGCAGAAAGGATATGCTCCGAATTTTGTATATTTTCATTCATTAATCAAGAATCAAGGTTAGCATTCTTGCTTCTATTCTTGTTTATATTTTGGTTATCTTTTAAGAGTTGTCTTGAGATAACTTGGGCTTAAGTCAAGGTGAAGAGTTGTCTTCCTTGCTTAAGAGCTAAGGTTGAAGTCAAGAGTTGTCTTCTTCAACCAAGGCAAGTTGTGATAGGTTTAAGAGTTGTCTTGCCTATCCAACATATCTTTTATACATTAGTTAATCCTGAAGGACAGCTTAGGGGACATAAATCTAAGAAAAGAACTCAAGAATCAAATGAGACAGTAAGTTAGGTGAGGTTTTAGTAGTCGTGCTGACCCATATGGTGTAGAAAAGTTGGGAAAAAAATCAGGACCCCAACACAAATGCGCCGGATGACTCTACTATGCCTGCGGGGATGTTCTAGTTGCTCCCTGAAGTTCATCCCAAGCACTGCCATATGCGTCCAATGCCTCTGCCGAGCTTGCGAGGATTTTCCAGTTTCTACTGGAAGTTTGTCCCACGCAATGCTGAATGAGCCAGACACCTCTGCCGTCCCCATGGGGATGCTCCAGCAGCAGCATTGGACATGTTTTGCAGTGTGCATGATGAACTTCTGAGTGCGGCAGAGGCTTTGGCCGCGTTGGACAGTGCACAGCAGAGGCTTCAGGTGCATTGGGCAGTGCACGAGACAAAATTCTGGGAACGTCCGGAACATCCCCGTGGGTGCAGCAGAGTTGTCGGGTGCATTCGTCAGTGCACGGGACGAACTTCACGAAGCGAGCGGAACATTGCAGCAGTGTCGGGTACATTCAGCAGTGCATGGGATGAACTTTAGTGAGCAATCAGAACATCCCTGCGGTGCCTGGAGGATGTTCCAGTCGCTCCCGAAAGTTCATGCCAAGCACTACAGAATGTGTCCGATGCCTATGCCACACCCACTAGGATGTTCTAGTCACTCTCGGAAGTTTGTCCTGCACACTGCAGAATGCACCCATCCATCTACCGTGCCCGCGGGGATGTTCCGGTCGCTCACAGAAGTTTGTCCTAAGCACTGCCAAATACATCTGACACCTTTGCTGCGCCCAAGGGGTTGTTCCAGTCACTACTAAAAGTTCATCCCTCACAATGGCAAACTGTTGGGATCCCGATTTTTTTCCCCAACTTTTCTACACCTTAGGGGTCAGCACGCCTACTGGACTCCTTCCTAACTTGCTGTCCTGTTTGAATCTTGAGTTCTTTTCTTATATTTACGTCCCTAAGCTGTCCTTCGGGTTAACAAATATATATAAGGATATGTTGGATAGGCAAGACAACTCTTAAACCTATCACAACTTGCCTTGGTTGAAGAAGACAACTCTTGACTTCAACCTAAGCTATTAAGCAAGGAAGACAACTCTAACCTTGTCTTAAACCCAAGTTATCTCAAGACAACTCTTAGAAGATAACCGAAAACACAAACAAGAATATGAGCAAGAATGCTAACCTTTGATTCTTGATTATTGAATGAGAAATAACAAAATTCGGAGCATATGTCCTCCTCACAAATAATGGGTTGTATTTATAGTCCTAAGACAGCCTTATCCTAATTTAACTAGTACTTAGGTTCCTTATCCACTTAGGATATGTTTTCCTAAGTCAACAAGCTTTTCTAAGTCAACAAAAACATTATCAAGATAGACCTTATCCCATTGTTTCCTAATCCTACTAGGATTCTTGGTCTTTCTTGAATTCCTACTAAGACTAGAATTCCTACTTTGACTAAGTCCCTTCTATCCTTATCTTATCTTCTTTCCTACAGCTGCTGACTTCTTCTTTGCTGTTTCCTTCTTGGATTAGACTTCTGCTGTGGCATCCTTCCTCTCCAAGACTTCTCTTTGGCGTGGTCATCTTGCTGAAGTAAACCTTTCAAGACGTCTGCTGCTGCTGGAGTTCTAGATGCTGTCACACTCTTTCTCCTGCTCGGTGCTTCCCTTGGTGATTTTCCCTGAAAACGTCGGGCAGTCCCTCATTTACTTGTCTCACATCTCCTATCTTTTTTCTCAACAATGAAATGTGAAACACTGGATGTAATTTGGAGTTTAATGGTAGTCTTAGGCGATAAGCTACTGCTCCAATTCGCTCTACTACCTCATATGGTCCAAAATACTTCCTAGTCAGCTTTGCTGTAGTTGGCTTTCCAGCCTTTATTTTCCTCCTAGGGTGGATCTTAAGATAGACATAGTCACCTACCTTAAATTCCACTTCTTCCTCCCTTTATCCGCTTGTCTCTTCATTCGGTCCCTTGCTTTCTCAAGCTCATGCTTGAGTTTCTTCAAGACCTCTTCTCTTGATTGAAGTGTGATATCCACTTCATGTATGCTGCTGTTCCCCATGGTATAACTTGACATTCCCGGGGGTATTCTTCCATATACTACTTGATATGGTGACATCTTGATTGCCACATTATAGGTAGTATTATACCACAGTTCTGCCCATGGTATGTACTCCTCCCAATTGTTTTGATGATCATGGAAAAAGCATCTTAAATACTGCTCTAGAGTTCGATTGGTTACCTCACTTTGTCCATCTATTTGTGGATGAAAGGCGGATGAGGTACCAAGTTGCTGCCGAGCTGTGTGAAGAGCTCCTTCCAGAATTTGCTCATAAAGACAGTGTCTCTATCAGACAGCATTGTCCGTGGTATGCCATGAAGTCTTACCACGTTTTTGATGAACTCTTGGGCTACTTCTTTTGCAGTGTAGGGTTGCTTGAGTGGCACAAAGTGTGCACTCTTGCTGAGTCTGTCCACTACGGTTAATATCACCGTGTAACCCTTGCTGTTGGGCATTCCTATGATGAAGTCTATTGTCAAGTCTTCCCAAACCTCTTTTGGTACTGGCAAAGGCTGTAACAACCCCTTTGTCTTGCTGCCTTCTGGTTTGGTGCGCTGACACACATCACATTCTCAGACTAGCATTTTGATCTCAGCTTTAAGTCCTTCCCACCAAAAGAATAACTTAATCCGCATGTAAGTATGGAACCATCCTAAATGTCCTCCTTCTCGGCAAGTTGTGGAAGTGATTCAAAATCTTTCCTCTTAGTCCCGGTATGTTTGGTACATATACCTGCTGTTTGTGCCAAATATATCCATTTTTAAGGGTGAATTTACTAACCTTAGGGTCGAAATTCTTGATCTTCTCTGTGAGCTCTTGGCTTTGAGGGATCAATCTCTATTGCCTCCTTAATTTCTGTCCATACATTCCACTCCGCTCCGCTGATGGCAGTGAGGCATGCGTCATTAGGCTCACATGCTGTCCACAGCGCTTGACCTCCATTGCTTCTAGACAATGCGTCTGCCACTTTATTTTCCTTGCCAGCTTGTAGATTATTTCATACTCATAACCCTAGAACTTGACAAGGAACTTTTGCTGTTTTGGGGTGGTAATTTTCTGCTCCATGAGGCTTCTCAAGGGTTGTTGATCTGTAATGATCAGGAATTTCCTCCCAAGAAGGTAAGGTCGCCATACCTTGACTGCATGGATGATGGCCAACATCTCCTTGGCATATACTAACCATTCCTTCTTCATGGGCCCTAAGACTCTGCTCATGTATGCAATAGGTCTTCCGAGCTTGACTGAGGACAGACACCTATTCCATCTTGACATGCGTCAGTGTGAAGCTTGAAGGTTTGGTTGAAGTCAGGCAGTGCTAACACTGGGGTCTCACACATAGCTTGCTTCAACAACTTGAATGCATCTTCACTCTTCTCTGTCCATAGGAATCCATCCTTCTTCAGCAAATCCATTAATGGTTTTGCTATGGCACCGTATTTGTGAACAAATCGAGCGATAGTAGCCTATCAAGCCTAGAAATCCTCTAAGTTCTGTGACATTCTTTGGAGTTGGCCATGTTTGCATGGCTCCTATTTTTCCGTTGGTCTACCTTCACTCCATCTTTGGATATGATGTGACCGAGGTACTCAAGCTCCTCTTGCATGAATGTGCACTTGGATGGCTTGATGATGAAACGATTTCTTCTTAACACTTCTATCACTTTTGCTAAGTGTTCTATGTGATCATTGTGGTTCTTGGAATAGACCAAAATGTCATCAAAGAAAACTAAAACAAACCTGTGCAAATAAGGTTTGAAGATGTCATTCATGGCTGCTTGAAAGGTGGAGGGTGCGTTGCATAGTCCGAAGGGCATGACTAGGTACTCGTAGTGTCCACTATGAGTCCGAAATGCTGTCTTCTGCACGTCCTCTTCTTTCATGCATACTTGATGATATCTGGCCTTGAGATCCAGCTTGGTGAACAGCTCTGCTCCATGTAACTCGTCCAGCATATCATCAATTGTTGGGATCGGGAAACGATCCTTGACAGTTGCTTGGTTGAGTGCCCAATAATCGGTGCAAAACCTCCAAGTTCCGTCTTTCTTTCTAACAAGTAAAATGGGAGAAGAAGAAAGGTGAGGTGCTAGGTCGGATAATACCTTGCTGTAGCATCTCTTCCACTTGTCTGTTGATCTCATTCTTTTGGAAGTGTGCATACTGGTAAGGTGCTACATTAATTGCCTTGGTTTCATCGATTAATGGGATGGCATGGTCGTAATGTCTTGAGGGTGGTAGTCCTTGTGGCTGTCCTAAGACATCTCTGAATTGCTCCAATAGGTTCCTTACTCCCATTGGTATGTCTTCGTGTGAATGATGTTCGGCTGTGTTTTCCTCTTTTGTGGCCAAGAGAACCGCAAAACATTGTGCCCTTTTTCTGTATAGTTGTTCAAGGGTCTTACCTCACAATGATGTGCCGCATTGATGGTGAATGCCTCCCACGTGCAGTTCCTTCCCTTCCATTGGAAGTGCATGGCCATGGATTCATAGTCGAACATTATCTTGCCTATGGTTTTAAGCCAAGCATTGCCTAAAACCACATCAAGACCTGCCAGGGCTAACACATGCAGTTCTGCCTCTATTTTGACTCCTTGAATCTGCATAGCTACTGCCTGGATTACTTGTGCGCACTTGAGCTTCTATCCACTTGCCACTCTTACCTCAAAGGGTGCAATCTTATTTCAGACATAGTTGAAGTGTTTTGACCAATTTTGAGTTGATAAAGTTATGAGTAGCTCCACTATCTGTCAACACTAAAACATTTTTTCCATTAATGGTTGCGAATAACCTCATGGCAGTAGGCTTGGTGGTTACCCCTACTGCATGCAAGTTGATTTCGCCTTCTTCTGCATGATCTGGGGAGTGTTCTGACTCTGCTTCTTCCTCGCTGTCCATACGGCTGTCTTGTTCTTCCTCACTGCTTTCCTCGTGCTCTTCATCACTTACTACCTCAATGATGTTGAACAACCCTTTCTTGCACTTGTGGCCAACTTGCCACTTATCGTTGCACCTAAAACATAGGCCTCTTTCAATCCTCCTGTTGATTTCTTCGGTGGATAGTTTGAGAAGGTCCTTTGTTTTGGGGGTTGCTGTCTTACTTGATAAGGGTGCCTTACCCAGTTTGTCTGAGGGTTTGATGACCTTAGTTGTGCTGCGGGTGATGCTTCTCCCATCATTAATGAGTCTTGCTAACCGAATGCATTGAGTGAGAGAGTTTGGATCCCTCATCTTCACTTCTCAGCTTAGCCAAGGTACAAGGCCATCTAGAAAAGTGCCAATGAGTGCCTATCTGGCCAATGTCCTACCAATTCGGCCAACCTCTCGAATTCTTCAAGGTAGCTTTCTAGAGATCCCTCTTGCCTTATCTTGGTGTGCTGCATTGGTGGTGGATGCCTTGTGCGCACTTGAGCTTCTATCCACTTGCCACTCTTACCTCAAAGGGTGCAATCTTATTTCAGCCATAATTGAAGTGTTTTAACCAATTTTGAGTTGATAAAGTTATGAGTAGCTCCACTATCTATCAACACGAAAATGTTTTTTCCATTAATGGTTGCGAATAACCTCATGGCAGTAGGCTTGGTGGTTGCCCCTACTGCATGCAAGTTGATTTCACCTTCTTCCGCATGATCTGGGGAGTGTTCTGACTCTGCTTCCTCCTTGCTGTCCATGCAGCTGTCTTGTTCTTCCTCGCTGCTTTCCTTGTGCTCTTCATCACTTACTACCTCAATGATGTTGAACAGCCCTTTCTTGCACTTGTGGCCAACTTGCCACTTATCGTTGCACCTAAAACATAGGCCTCTTTTGATCCTCCTATTGATTTCTTCAGTGGATAGTTTGAGAGGGTCCTTTGTTTTTGGGGTGCTGTCTTACTTGATAAGGGTGCCTTACCCTAGTTTGTCCGAGGGTTTGATGACCTTGGTTGTGCTGTGGGTGATGCTTCTCCCATCATTGATGAGTCTTGCTAACCGAATGCACTGAGTGAGAGAGTTTGGATCCCTCATCTTCACTTCTCGGCTTAGCCAAGGTACAAGGCGTCTAGAAAAGTGCCAATGAGTGCACTATCTGGCCAATGTCCTACCAATTCGGCCAACCTCTCAAATTCTTCAAGGTAGCTTTCTAGAGATCCCTCTTGCCTTATCTTGGCAAGCTGTCCCTCATAGTTTGTCATGCTAGACGGGCCAAATCTGTTCACTAGCTCTTGTGTGAACCTTGTCCAGCCTATCCTTCTCCCTTCTCGGCCATAGGTGGCCTTAAGCCAATGCCACCATTGGTTGGCTCTCCCACATAGGTGATAGGATGCAAACTCAACCCTTTCACCTATTTCAATACCTTGTTTCTCAAAGTAAAATTCAGCCTTGGAGATCCATTCGGTTGGATCTCCCTTCTCAAAGGTAGGGAACTCGATTTTTACCTTAGGCTGTGTGTAATGGCTTGGGCTGTCGTAGTGCCAATCCTCCCTTCTTGTGGTGCGCCATGGTTCTGCCTCAGGGCTGATTCCGCACCCTTCTTGGTTGCCATGATGCGGGCCTTCTGTCCAGCACCTCCTCATCGTCGCTATAATCATTGTAGTGATCATGGGGCAGGTGTTTGTTTGGTGAAGTCTCCCTTCTGCTTCCCAAACTTGTGTGCCTTTTCCCCCTTTCTTGAGAGGGAAGTTGCTCCTGGTCAGATTCTTTCCTCATGCACTTGGTGCCGTGTGATTTCTGATTGAAGCCTCCTAGACGTTTGTGGTAGGTGGCTGTTTCTGCCCTGCTCGGTTTGGACTTGTTTTCCGGCCACTCGGGTGTGTCTCTCTTCATTTGTTCAAGAGAATGAATGATGGATGATAGTTGGTGTTTGATATCACCTACCTGGTCATTGATAGCATTCTGGTTCCTCTCCAAGGCAAGGATTCTTTCGTGGTTGGTGGCTGAGAAATCTTCCCCAGTTTGTTCCTGTGGTGTGGGTGAATGCTGCCTAGATGACATGGTAACCGTATGCCTTGCAATTGACTTGGAGCACTAATTCGTGGGGGTGATTGTGCTTCTTCTCAACTGGTGGTTGTGCTGATTTCTCAACAAGAGCACCAATTTGTTGGGGTCCTGATTTTTTTTCCCCAACTTTTCTACACCTTAGGGGTCAGCACGCCTACTGGAATCCTTCCTAACTTGCTGTCCGTTTGATTCTTGAGTTCTTTTCTTATATTTACGTTCCCCTAAGCTGTCCTTTGGGTTAACGAATATATATAAGATATGTTGGATAGGCAAGACAACTCTTAAACCTATCACAACTTGCCTTGGTTGAAGAAGACAACTCTTGACTTTCAACCTAAGCTCTTAAGCAAGGAAGACAACTCCTAACCTTGTCTTAAGCCCAAGTTATCTCAAGACAACTCTTAGAAGATAACCGAAAACATAAACAAGAATGTGAGCAAGAATGCTAACCTTTGATTCTTGATTATTGAATGAGAAATAACAAAATTCGGAGCATATGTCCTCCTCACAAATAATGGGCTGTATTTATAGTCCTAAGACAGCCTTATCCTAATTTAACTAGTACTTAGGTTCCTTATCCATTTAGGATATGTTTTCCTAAGTCAACAAGCTTTTCTAAGTCAACTAAAACATTATCAAGATAGACCTTATCCCATTGTTTCCTAATCCTACTAGGATTCTTGGTCTTTCTTGAATTTCTACTAAGACTAGAATTCCTACTTTGACTAAGTCCTTCCATCCTTATCTTATCTTCTTTCCTACAGCTGCTGACTTCTTCTTTGCCATTTCCTTCTTGGATTAGACTTCTGCTGTGGTGTCCTTCCTCTCCAAGACTTCTCTTTGGCATGGTCATCTTGCTGAAGTAAACCTTCAAGATGTCCTGCTGCTGCTGGAGTTCTTCATGCCATCACTCTCCTTCTCCTGCTCGGATTGCTTCCTGCGTGTCCTGTCAATGCTGGTCTTCTTCTTGGCTTTGATTTCCGCAATTGATTAGGACTGAGTCAGAACCTGTCCATGCTTCACTGCTTGCTGCGTGCAGGCTTGTTGCGCGCACACTCTGGCCTGTTTCTGCCTCTCTTTGCTGCTTGGCATCTTGCGCACATTCTGTCACATTCCCTTTGCCTCCTAAGGTCCTCAACACAAATGCGCCTGACACCTCTCCTATGCAAGCTGGAATGTTTGAGTTGCCCTGGAAGTTTGCCCCGTGCACTGGCCCACACGCCCAAAGCCTCAGCCCTGCCCACGGGGACGTTCCAGTTGCTCCTCGAAGTTCATCCTGCCTACTTCCCAATGCACCCGAAGCCTCTGCTGCACCCACAAGGGATGTTCCGGTTGCTCCCAAAAGTTCATCTCACACACTGCCGAACGTGTCTGATGCTGCTGCCACCCTCGTGAGGATGTTTCGGTGGCTCCCGGATGTTTGTTCTGCACACTGCCCAATGCACCTGAAGAATCTGCTGTGTGAGCGGAGATGTTCTGGTTGCTCCCCAAAGTTCATCCCATGCACTGCCATACGTGTCCGATGCTTCTGCCGCACCTGCGGGGATGATCCAGTCGCTCCTAGAAATTCGTCCTGAGCACTGCCGAATGCGTCAAATGCTACTACTGATTCGCGGGAATTTTATGGTTGCTCCAGGAACTTCGTACTGCACACTACTGATGTGTCAAACACCATTGCTGCAGCCACGGGGATGTTCCAGTCACTCTTGGAAGTTTGTCCTGCACACAGCTTAACTTGCTGGAAGCCTCATCCCTCCTGGGGGGATGTTACGCCAGCTTCAGGAAGTTTGTCCTGCACACTGATGAAGGCGGCAGAAGCCTCTGCCATGCCTGGGGGGATGTTCTGGCTGCCCTCGGAAGTTCGTCCCGCGCACTGCCAGATTGTTGAGAACCTAAGTATGCAGGAAAGGCAATGGGCAGAAAATGGAGTGACAAAGGAGAGCATGGGCCAGAAAATGTACATAACAAGAATGGCAACAGAAAGTATGCAGCCCAGCAGTGAAGCCCAACCAGTATTTGACTTAATCCTAATTAATGAAGGACATCTATGCCAAGATGAATTCCAGCAGCAGCAGGACATCTATGCCAAGAAGAGTTTTATCAGCAGCAGAACACGTATGATGAATTCCGGTGGCAATGGGATAGTCACGACAAGAAGAATTCTAAGGCCAGAAAGATACTTATTGAGAGTCCTAGTCCTAGAAGGATAAGCCAAGAGGAAGTCCAGCTGCTGTATAAAACAAGATAAAGTAGGAATTCTAGTCTAAGTAGGAATTCAAGAAAGACCAAGAATCTTAGTAGGATTAGGACACAAAGGATAAGGTCTATCTTGATAATGTTTTATTTGACTTAGAAAAGCTTGTTGACTTAGGAAAAACATATCCTAAGTGGATAAGGAACCTAAGTACTAGTTAAATTAGGATAAGACTGTCTTAGGACTATAAATACAGCCCATTATTTGTGAGGAGGACATAAGTTACGAATTTTGTTATTTTCTCATTCATTAACCAACTCAGAATATGAATATAAACCAAGAGGTTATTGGAAGCTATTCTGGAGGAAGAGAAGAGACTCTTTTTAAAAAAAAAAAAAATTGATTTCAATAGTGAAATATAGA
>BNST01002579.1:0-18246 GCA_019650275.1 Xylocarpus granatum | reverse complement strand
ATGCACCCGATGCCTTTGGAACATCCCCGTGGGCACAGCAATGCTGTCTGGCATGCTCGGCAGTTTGCGGGACAAACTTCTGGGAGTGGCAGGAAAATCCCAGCGGGCTCAGCAAAAGTGTAGGATGCATTTGCAGTGTGCAGGATGAACTTACGAGAGCGTCCAGAACATCCCCGCGGGCACGGCAGAGGCATCGGGCACGTTTGGCAGTGCACGAGATGAACTTCTGGGAGCGACTGGAACATGCCCGCGGGTGCGGCAGCGGCATTGGGCACATTGGGCAGTGTGTGTGTGACAAACTTCCTAGAGCAACCGGAACATCAGCACAGGCGCAGCAGCGGTGTTGGGCGTGTTCGGCAGTGTGCGGAAAGAACTTCTGTGAGCGACTGGAAAATCCCCACTGATGTGGCAGAGGCATCAGGCACATTTGGCAGTACATGGGATGAACTTCTGGGAGTGACCAGAACATTCCTGCAGGTGTGGCAGCTGCATCGAACACGTTTGGCAGAGCGCGGGATGAACTTCCACGAGTGACCGGAGCATCCCAACAGGCATGGTAGAGGCGTTAGACATGATCGGCAGTGCTTGGGACAAACTTCCAGGAGTGACGGGAAAATCCCCACGAGCTTGGTAGAGGCGTCGAACACATGCGGCAGTGCTCAGGATGAACTTCTGGGAGTGACTGGAAAATCTCTGCGAGATTGGCAGAGGCATAGGGAGCATTTTGCAGTGCTCGGGACAAACTTCTGGGAGTGACCAGAACACCACCATGGGCGCGGCAGTGGCATCGGATACATTCGGCTGTGTGTGGGGTAAACTTCCGGGAGCGACCAGAAAGTTACTGCAAGCTTGACAGAAGCATTGGATGCGTTTGGCAATCCACGGGATGAACTTTCAGGAGCAACCAGAACATCACTGAGGGCACGGCAGAGGATTCAGGTGCATTCAGTAATGCGTGGTACGAACTTCCGGGAGCGACTGGAATATGCCCACGGGCGCAGCAGAGGCATTGGGCTCAATCGGTAGTACAAAGGACAACTTACAGGAGTGACCGGGACATCCCTGTGGGCATGTCAGCGCCGTTGGTTGCTTTGGGTAGTGCACTGGATGAACTTCCAGGAGCGACCCAAACATCCCCGCAGGCACATCAGCGGTGTCGGGCACATTGGGCAGTGCATGGGATGAACTTCCAAAAGCAACTAGAACATCCATGTGGGCGCGGTGGAATCGTCTGGCACATTCGGCAGTCATGGGACGAACTTCTGAGAGTGACCGAAACATCCCCGCGGGTGTGGCAGAGGCGTCGGACACGTTCATCAGTGCTCGGGATGAACTTCCAAGAGCGACTGGAAAATCCCTGCAGGCTCAGCAGTGGCATCCGATGTATTCGGCAGTGCTCGAGACGAACTTCAGAGAGCATCCGGAACATCCCTACAGGTGCGGCAGAGGTGTTGGGCGCATTCGGCAGTGCACCGGATGAACTTTCGGCAGCGACCAGAACATTCCCGCAGGCGTGGTAGAGGCATAGAGTACGTTTGGCAGTGCTCGGCACAAACTTCTGAGATTGGAAAATCCTAGCATGCTCGGTATAGACGTCGGACATGTTCGGCAGTCCTCGGGATGAACCTCTGAGAGTGACCGGAAAATCCCTGTGGGCTCAGCAGATACTTCAGATGCGTTTGGTAGTGCTCAGGATGAACTTATGAGAGTGACTGGAACATCCCTGCAGGCACAACAGAGGGTCGGGCTCGTTCATCAGTGCACTGGACAAACTTCCGGGGGTGACTAGAGCATTCCTGCAGGTGTGGCAGTGCCACCAGATACATTTGATATTGCACAGGACAAACTGCCAGGAGCGCCCTGTACATCCCTAAGGGTGCGGCAGAGGCTTCGGGCGCATTGGGCAGTGCATGGTACGAACTTCTATCAGTGACTGGAACATCACTGCAGGCGCAGCTGAATTGTCTGGTGCATTCGATAGTCACGGGACAAACTTTTGGGAGTGACCGGAACATCCCCACAGGCGTGGCAGAGGCATTGGACGCCATCAGTAGTGATTCGGATGAACTTCTGGGACCAACAGGAAAATTCCCGTGGGCTTGGTAGAGACATCAGGTGCATAACTTCCGAGAGTGACAGGAAAATCCCTGCAAGATTGGTAGAGGCATAGGATACATTCGGCAGTGCTTGGGACGAACCTTTGGGAGTGACCAGAACATCCCTGTGGGCATGGCAGCAGTATCAGACACGTTTCAGTAATGTGCGGGAGGAACTTTCAGGAGCAACTGGAAAGTCCTCTCGGGCTCAGCAGAAGCATTGGATGCGTTCATCAATGCTTGGGACAAACTTTTGGGAGTGAACGGAACATAGCCGAGGGCATGGCAGAGACTTTGAGCACATTTGAAAGTGCACGGGATGAACTTCCGGGAGTCACCGAAACATCCCAGTGGGCATGGCAGCGGCGTCAGGCATGTTCGGCAGGAGTGACCGGATCATCCCTGTAGGTGCGGAGGTGGCATTTGGTGAGTTCTACAGTGTGTAGGACGAGCTTCTGGGAGCAACTGTAAGATCCCCGCTGGCTCAGCAGAGGTGTCAGGGCGCATTGAGCAATGCGCGGGACGAACTTCTGGGAGTGACTGGAACATCCCCACTGGCACAGCAGAGGCATCGGGTGCATCAGCAGTGCATAGAATGAACTTTTGGGAGCGATTGGAACGTCCCTGAGGGCATGCTAGAGGCTTCGGACTCATTTGGCAGTGCATGGGACAAACTTCCAGGAGTGACTGCAAAGTCCCCGCGGGCATGGTAGAGGCTTCGGGTCCGCTGGGCAGTGTGCGGTACGAACTTCTGGGAGCGACCGAAAAATCCCTGCAGGTACACATTCAGCAGTGCACCGGATGAACTTTCGGTAGTGACCGGAACATACCTTCTGAAATGAAAAGTTGTTGTGTGCATTTGGAAGTGTGTTGTGTGTGGGATGAGCTTCTAGAGCAACCCCACTCCTAGAAGTTCATCCTGTGCACTGCCCAATGAGCCTGAAGCCTCTGCCATGCCCGCAGGGATGTCCCCGGTCTATCCTGGAAGTTCATCCCACGCACTGCCGAACATATCTGATGCTGCTGCCGTGCCCATGGGGATGTTCAGGTCGCTCCCGGAAGTTCGTCCCACGCACTGCCAAACATGTCTCGCGCCTCTCCCGAGCCTGTGGGGATTTTCCAGTCGATCCCAGAAGTTCATCCCATGCACTGCGAATGCGCGCAATGCCACTTCTGCGCCTGTGATGATGTTCTGGTTGCTCCTGGAAGTTCGTCCCATGCACTGCCAAACATGCATGATGCCTCTTTTGCACCCACAGGGACATTTCATTTGCTCCTGGAAGTTCACCACACACACGCCACTGTCATGCCCGCAGGGATGTTCTGGTCACTCTGGGAAGTTTGTCCCACACACTGTCGAACGAACGCGATGCTGCTGCCGTGCCCATAGGGATGTTCTGGTCACTCCCAGAAGTTAGTGCCATGCACTGCCAAGTGCACTTGAAGCCTTTGCCACGTCTGTAGAGATGTTCCGGTCACTCCTGGAAGTTCGTCCAACAAACTGTTGAACGTTTGCTACGCTGCTGCTGTGCCTGTGGGGATGTTCCGGTTGCTCCCGAAAATTCATCCCGCTCATTGCCAAATGCGCTCGAAGCCTCTGCCACACCTGTGAGAATGTTCTGGTCCCTCCCAGAAGTTCATCCCGTGCATTGCCAAATGCACCTGAAGCCTCTGCTGCATTTTTGGAGATGTTCTGGTAGCTCCCGGAAGTTCGCCCTGCACACAGCACGCTGCCGAATGCGCCCTATCTCTCTGCCAAGCCCGCGAGGATGTTCCGGTTGTTCCTGCAAGTTCATCCTGTGCACTGCTGAATGTGTCCGACGCCGCTGCTGCGCTCGTGGGGTTGTTCAGGTCACTCTCCAAAGTTCATCCCATGCACTGCAGAATGTGCCTGATGCCTCTGCCATGCCAAGGTAAATGCTCCGGTTGCTCTTGGAAGTTTGTCTCATGCATTGTCAAACGCAACCTACACCAATGCCACAGCCGAAGGTATGTTCCGTTCACTTCCGCTAGTGACCAGAACATCCCTGACAGCGCGGCAGAGGCATCGGACATGTTCAGCAGTGCGCGGGATGAACTTCCGGGAGCAACCAGGATGTCCCTGCCGGTGCAGCAAAGGCGACAGGCGCATTCGACAGTGCAAGGGACGAGCTTCTGGGAGTGACTAAAACATCTCCGTGGGCATGGCAGCGGCATGGGACACGCTCTGTAGTGCAAGAGACGAACTCCCAGGAGTGACCACAAAATCTACATGGGCTCGGTAGAGGCGTTGGACGCATTAGGCAGTGCTTGGGATGAACTTCTGGGCAAGACTGGATCATCCCCACAGGCGCAGCAGAGGGCATGGGACGTGTTTGGCAGCGCACAGGATGAACTATCGGGAGCAACCAGAACATTCCCACTGGCGCAGCAGAGGCATCAGCTGGGTTCGGCATTGCACGGGATGAACTTTTGGGAGTGACCGGAACATCCCTGCAGGGTGCGGCAGCGGCGTTGGACACGTTCAGTAGTCCGCATGATGAACTTCTGAGAATGACCGGAACATCCCTGCAGATGTGGCAGAGGCTTTGGGCACATTGGGCAGTGCGCGGGACGAACTTCCAGGACCAACCGGACCATCCCCATAGGTGCAGTGAAGGCTATGATGATATCCAGCAATGGTTCCCTAATTTCAACCTTGAGGACAAGGTGAGTCTTTAAGAAAGGGGGATTGTTGAGGACCTTAGGAGGAAAAGGGAGCGTGAGCAGCATAGGAGGATGCAAGAGAGGCGCCAAGCAGCAAGAGAGGCAGCTACCGGCCAGAACATATGCGCAACAAGCTTGCACACAGCATGCAGTGAAGCACAGCCAGGTTCTGACTTTGTCCTAATTGACCAAGGACATCCAAGCCAAGAAGGACTCCAGCATCAGCAGGATACACATGGTGCAATTCGAGCAGGAGAAGGATGTGTACGGCATGAAGAACTCCAGCAGCAGCAGGATATCATGAAGGGTTTAGCTTCAACAAGTTGTTCACGTCAAGAAGAAGTCTTGGGACAGAAGGACACGCCATAAGGAAGTCCTAATCTTAGAAGGAAACAACAAGATAAAGACCAGCAGCTGTAGGAGATAAGATAAGATAAGGATAAAGAGTTTAGTCAAAATAGGATTAGTCAATCAAGAAGACCAAGAATCCTAGTAGAATTAGGAAACATTTGGATAAGGTCTATCTTGATAAGATTCTAGTTGTCTTAGGAAAACCTTGTTGACTTAGGAAAACTTGTCCTAAGTGGATAAGGAACTTAAGTACTAGTTAAATTAGGAAAAGGCTGTCCAATACTATAAATACAGCCCATTATTTGTTAGCATGGACATATGCTCCGAATTTGTCAGCTTTTATTCATTAATCAAGAATCAAGCTTTGGCATTCTTGCTTATATTCTTGTTTATATTTCAGTTATCTTTTAAGAGTTGTCTTGAGATAACTTGGGCTTAAGACAAGGTGAAGAGTTGTCTTCCTTGCTTAAGAGCTTAGGTTGAAGTCAAGAGTTGTCTTCTTCAACCAAGGCAAGTTGTGATAGGTTTAAGAGTTGTCTTTCCTATCCAACATATCCTTTTATCATTAGTTAATCCCGAGGGACAGCTTAGGGGACAAGAACCAAAGAAAAGAACTCAAGGATCAAACGGGACAGCAAGTTAGGGAGAAGTTTTAGAAGTCGTGCTAACCCCTAAAGTGTAGAAAAGTTAGGACAAGAAATCGGGACCCCAACAGTGCGGCAGTGTGAGGGAAGAACTTCCGGGAACGACCGGAATATCCATGTGGGTGCAACAGAGGTGTCGGGTGTGTTCAGCAGTGTACAGGATGAACTTCTAGGAGCAACCAGAACATCCCCGCGGGCGCAGCAGAGGCTTCGGTCACGTTAGGCAGCATGCGAGATGAACTTAGGAGACTGACCTAAACATCCCCACAGGTATGGTAGCGGCATTGGACACGTTTGGTAGTGTGCAGGACAAACTTCCGAGAGTGACCGGAGCATCCCCGCGGGCACGACTGAGGCTTCAGGTGCATTGGGCAGTGCATGGGACGAACTTCCGAGAGTGACCAGAGCATCCCTGAGGGCATGGCAGAGGCTTTGGGTGCATTGGGCAGTGCATGGGACGAAACTTCTTGGAGCCACCGGAACATCCCTATGGGTGCGGCAGAGGAATCGGTCACACTCGGCAATGCACGGGATGAACTTTTGAGATCAACCGGAACATCCCCACAGGTACCATAGAGGGCAGCGAGCAGAACGAAGTTCCAAGAGCGACCGGAAGATCCCCACGGGCACAGTAGAGGCATCAAACGCGTTCAGCAGTGCCCAAGAAAAACTTTCGGGAGCGACCGGAACATCCCTACAGGTGCGGCAGAGGCATTAGGCACGTTTGGCAGTGCGCGGTATGAGCTTGCAGGAGCAACCGGAACATCCCTGTAGGTGCGGCAGCGGCGTTGGACACGTTGGGCAGTGTGCGGGCCGAAACTTCCTGGAGCGACCAAAAAATCCCAGCAGGCCTGGCAGAGATTCGGATGCATTTGGCAGTGCACAGGATGAACTTCCAGGAGTGAACGGAACATCCCTGCAGGTGCGGCAGAGGGGTCAGGTACATTTGTCAGTGCACAGGACAAACTTCCAGGAGCGACCCCTACATCGTTGCAGGCATGGCAACGGTGTGGGACACATTCGTCAGAGCGTGGGATGAGCTTTTGGGAGCGTCCGGAACATCCCAGCGGGTGCAGCAGAGGCTCCGAGCATGTTGGGCAGTGCATGGTTTGAGCTTCTAGGAGCGACTGAAACATTCCCTTGGGCCTGGCAGAGGCGTCAGGCACATTCGGTAATGCACAGGATGAACTTCCAGGAGTGACCAGAATATTCCCGTAGGTGCGGCAGCGGTATCTGGCACGTTCTGTAGTGCTCGGGACGAACTTCTGAGATTGATCGGATCATCCTTGCGAGCACAGCAGAGGCTTCGGGCATGTTTGGGAGTGCGTGGGATGAACATGCCTGCGAGCGCGAATGAGGCGTTGGCCACTTTCAGAAGTGTGAGGAATGAACTTCTAGGAGCAACCAGAACAACCCCGTGGACGTGGCAAAGGTTTCGGGCGCGGTTGGGCAGTGTGTGGGACAAACTTTTCGGGAGTGACCAGAACCGAAACATGCCCCCAGGCACAGCTGAGGCATTGGACATGTTCAGCAGTGCGTGGGATGAACTTCTGGAAGTGACCGGAACATCCCCACTGGTGCAACAGAGGCATTGCCCGCGCTGGTCAGTGGACGGGACGAACTTTCGAGAGCGACTGGAACAACCCCGCCTGCACAGCAGAGGTGTTGGGCTCATTCATCAGTGTGCAGGACGAACATCCGGGAGTGACTGGAATATCTCGACGGGTGCAGCAGCGGCGTCAGGTGCGCATGGCAGTGCTCAGGATGAACTACCGGGAGCGACCGGAACATCCCTACAGGTATGGCAGAGGTGTTGGGCCCATTCAGCACTGCATGGGACGATCTTCCAGGAGTCACCTAAACATCCCCACGGGTTCAGCAGCAGAGGCTTCAGGCGCATTGAACAGTGCACAGGATGAACTTCTGGGAGTGACCAGAACATCCCCAAGGGTGTGGCTGAGGTGTCGGCCATGATCTACCGGGTGTTGGGCGAACTTGCTAGAGCAACTAGAACATCCCAGCGGGCACAGCAGAGGCATTGGGCGTGTGTGCCAGTGCACAGAGCAAACTTCCGGGAGCAACCGGAACATTGCAGCGATGGCAGAGGCATCAGGGCACGTTCAGCAGCGCATGGGACAAACTTCTTGGAGCAACTTGAACAACCCCTGGGCACGGCAGCATGCGTCAGACACGTTCAGTAATGCATGGGACAAACTACTAGGAGTGACCAGAAATCCCTGCAGGCGCGGCGGAAGCTTTGGTTGCATTAGGCAGTGCATGGTACGAACTACCGGCAGTGACGAGAACATCCCCGCAGGCGGGAATCATTTTGTTGCATTAGGAAGTGCATGGTTTGAACTTTTGGATGGGACCGGAACATCCCTATAGGTGCGGCTAAGGCATCGGGCACATTCAGCAGTGCGGGGAGGACTTTCTGGAAGAGACCGGAACAACCCTGCAGGTGCAGCAGAGGCATCCGGCGCATACGTGTTCAGGAACATAAGAGGCAAAGGGAGCGTGAGCGAATGCGCACAAGGCGCCAAGCAGCAAGAGAGGCAGAAACAGGCTAGAATGTGCACGCAACAAGCCTGCACGCGGCATTCAGTGAAGCACAGCCAGGTTCTGACTCAGTCCTAATTGACTGTGGAAATCCAAGCCAAGAAGAAAACTAGCATTGGCAGGACACGCATGATGCAATCCGAGCACAAAAAGGACATGGACGGAATGAAGAACTCCAGCAGCAGCAAGACGTCATGGCAGGTTTGACTTTAGCAAGATGTTCACATCAAGGAGAAGTCTTGGAATAGAAGGACACGCCATAATGGCAGTCCTAATCCTAGAAGGAAATGGCAAGATAAAGGTCAGCAGCTGTAGGAGAGGAGATAAGATAAGGACAGAAAGATTTAGTCAAAGTAGGAATTCTAGTCTAAGTAGAAATTCAAGAAAGACCAAGAATCCTAGTAGGATTAGGAAACATTTCAATAAGGTCTATCTAGATAATGTTTTAGTTGACTTAGGAAAACATATCCTAAGTGGATAAGGAACCTAAGTACTAGTTGAATTAGGATAAGGCTGTCTAATACTATAAATACAGCCCATTATTTGCGAGTAGAAATATATGCTCCGAATTTGTATTCTTTTCATTCCTTGATAAAGAATCAAGGTTAGCATTCTTGCTTCTATTCTTGTTTATATTTCGGTTATCTTTTAATAGTTGTCTTGAGATAACTTGGGCTTAAGACAAGGTGAAGAGTTGTCTTCCTTGCTTAAGAGCTTAGGTTGAAGTTAAGAGTTGTCTTCTTCAACCAAGGCAAGTTGTGATAGGTTTAAGAGTTGTCTTGCCTATCCAACATATCCTTTATATATTAGTTAATCCCAAAGGACAGCTTAGGGGATGAAAATCAAGGAAAGATCTCAAGAATCAAACGGGACAGCAAGTTAGGAAGGTTTTTAGTAGGCCTGCTGACCCCTAAGGTGTAGAAAAGTTGGGAAAAAAGATCAGGACCCCAACAATTCGGCAGTGTGCGGGACAAACTTTCAATAATGACTAAAAATTCCCCACAGGCTCGGAAGATGCGTTGGACATAATCAGCAGTGTGCAGGAAGAACTATGTCGAGCGACCGGAACATCGGCGCTGGTGCGGCAGTGGCATCGGGCCCGCTCGGCAGCGCGCTGGACAAATTGCTGGGATCAACCAGAACATCCCTGTGGGTGCGGCAATGGCATCAGACACATTCATCAGTTTACAGGACAAACTTCCGAGAGCGACCAGAACATCCCATTGGGAGAATTCGGCAGTGCGCGGGACAAACTTCCAATAGTGACCGAAAAATCCCCGTGGGCTCAGCAGATGCGTCAGATGCAATTGACAGTGCACAGGACTAACTACAGCAAGCAACCAGAATATCAGTGCAGGCGCGGCAGGAGTGTCAGGCCCGTTCGGTAGTGTACGGGGCAAACTTCTGAGATCGACTGGAACATCCCCGTGGGCACAGCAACGGCATTGGACTCGTTCGGCAATGCGTGGGACAAACTTCTGGGAGTGATCAGAACATCCCTGGGTGTGGCAGCGGTGTTGAGCATGTTGGCTGTGCTCGGGACGAGCTTCTGGGAGCAACCGGAACATCCCTGCAGGTGCAGCAGCGGCATCGCGCGAACTTGGCAGTGCACAGTACATTCTTCCTGGAAAGACCGAACATCCCCACAGGCACATCAGAGGCTTTGGTCGCTTGGCCATGCACGGGATGAACTTCCAGAGCAACTAGTACATCCCTGTAGGCGTGGCAGAGGCTTCGTTCACATTTTGCAGTGCACAGAACAAACTTTGGGGGGCGATGGGAACATCCCTGTGGCTGCTGCAGTGGCATCAGATGCATTTTGCAGTGCTCGGGACAAACTACTGGAAGAGACTAGAGCATCCCCGTGGCCGCAGCAGGTGTCGGATGCATTTGGCAGTGTGTGGATGAACATCTGGGAGCCACCGGAATGTCCCTGGGCATGGCAGCAGTGTGAGGCGCGTTCGGCACTGCACGGACAAACTTCCAGGAGTGACCGGAACATCCTTGCAGGCGCAGCACCAGCATCGGGTGCACAGGACTTTCTTCCTGGATAGACCGGAACATTCCTGCAGGTGCATCAGAGGTTTCGTCGCTTGGCCATGTGCGGGACGAACTTCCGGGAGTGACCTGAACAACTACGCAGGTGGGGCATAGGTGTCGGGTTCGTACGGAAGTGTACGGTACAAACTTCAGGGAGGAACCGAAAAATCCTCATGGGCTCGGCAGAGGTGTTAGACGAGTTCAGAAGTCCTCGAGGATGAACTTCTGGGAGCGACCGAAATATTCCCGTGGGCATAGCAGGGGCATCGGTTTGTTTGTGTTGAGGACCTTAGGAGGCAAAGGGAGCGTGAACGAATGCGCGCAAAGCGCCAGGCAGCAAGAGAGGCAAAAGCAGGACAGAATGTGTGCGTAACAAGCCTGCACACAGCAAGCAGTAAAGCATGGCCAGGTTCTCACTCAGTCCTAACTGATTACGGAAATCCAAGCCAAGAAGAAGACCAGTATTGGCAGGACACGCATGAAGGAATCCGAGCAGAAGAAGGAGATTGATGGCATGAAGAACTCTAACAGCAGCAGGACATCATGGCAGTTAGACCTCAGCAAGATGTTCACATCAAGGAGGAGTCTTGGAGAGGAAGGACACGCCATATGGAAGTCCTAATCCTAGAGGGAAATGGCAAGAAGATGTTCAGCAGCTGTAGGAGAGGAGATAAGATAAGGGCAGAAAGACTTAGTCAAAGTAGGAATTCCAGTCTAAGTAGGAATTCAAGAAAGACCAAGAATCCTAGCAGGAATAGGAAACAGTGGGATAAGGTCTATCTTGATAATGTTTTAGTTGACTTAGAAAACCTTGTTAACTTTGGAAAACATATCTCACCTTTGAGAAAGGAGATCCAACTGAATGGATATCCAAAGCTGAATTTTACTTTGAGAAACAAGGTGTAGAGAGGGGTGAAAGGGTTGATTTCGCATCCCATCACCTATATGGGAGGGCCAATCAATGGTGGTGTTGGCTTAAGGCTACTTACGGCAGAGAAGGTAGAAGGATTGGCTGGACAAGGTTCACACAAGAATTGATGGACAGATTCGGCCCATCCAGCATCACAAATATTTGCTCCGAGTTTGATTGGAACCAAGTCTTTCCTTCGTCAAATCCGGAGAGTGCTGCACCAGTTCAGAACTTAAAATACTCATCTCTACTTCTTGAAATGCCAATCAGGAGAACAAGTGAAGACATTTCATCACCAGCAATTTCAGTTGATGACAGTGGAGGAAAAAAATTGCACACAGAAGATGCATATGCATGTCCAAGTGAAGGTGACAGTAAGGACACAAGTGTTCCAAGACAGGACTTGGTGTGCTCGAATGCCAAGATAAAGATGCAGTTGTCTTGTAATGAGTCGAATAATGCATCTACCAAACGTTCTGATTCATCTATTCAGACTGAAGGACCTATTGATCTTTCACGGACAGCTTCACAAGCTGCAAGAGATCAGACCTTTAGACCATTCATTGTTCAAACTGCAGCGGAAAATATACATAGCATGCAGCATGTTTCACAAGGCACAAATATTGATCAAACGCCATCATCTGCATCTGTTTTAGATTTTTAATTCCCTGGATAGGATGATGATTATTCGTGTTACAGCTTGAACACTGAAGATCTAGACATTCCCTGCAACGTTAAGGATTTCTCTAGCACTCTAAAAATTAGCAAAGGAGACACAGTAGTGATGCAGGAAGATCAAGAAAGCCGCATGGACAGCGAGGAGGAAGTAGAGGCAGAACACTCCCCGGATCATGTGGAAGAAGGTGAAATCAACTTGCTTGCAGCAGGGGCAACCACCAAGCCTACTGCAATGAGGCTGTTCATAACCATAAACAACAAGAATGTTTTGGTGTTGATTGATAGTGGAGCCACCCATAACTACCATATAGAGGCGGAACTGCATGTGTTAGCCCTGGCAGGTCTTGATGTGGTTTTAGGCAATGCTTGGCTTGAAACCATAGGCAAGATAATGTTCGACTATGAATCCATGGCCATGCACTTCCAATAGAAGGGAAGGAACTAGACGTGGGAAGCATCCACCACCAACACAGCACATCATTGTGAGGTAAGTACCCTTGAATGACTATACAGAAAAAGGGCACAATGTTTTGCAATTCTATTGGCCACAAAAGAGGAAAACACAGCCAAACATCCTACACACGAAGACATACCAATAGCAGCAGCAGAGGCGTCATGGGACGAACTTCTAGGAGCAGACCGGAACATCCCCTTGGGTGTGGCAGAGGCGTCAGACACATTCATCAGTTCTCAGAAGGAACATCCAGGAGAGACTGGAAAATCCCCTTGGGCATGGTAGAGGCGTCGGACACATTCGGCAGTCCACGGGATGAACTTCCAAGAGCGACCAGAAAATCCCTGCAGGCTCAGCAGTGGCATCGAATGCATTCGGCAGTGCTCGGGACAAACTTCCGAGAGCATCCGGAACATCCCCACAGGCGTGGCAGAGGTGTTGCACTGGATGAACTTTCTGCGGCGACCAGAACATTCTCGCAGGCATGGTAGAGGTGTAGGGTGCGTTTGGCAGTGCTCGGCACAAACCTCTGAGATTGGAAAATCCTAGCAGGCTCGGAAGAGACGTCGGACATGTTCGGCAGTCCTCGGGATGAACTTTTGAAAGTGACGGAAAATCCCCGTGGGCACCGCAGGCTCAGCAGATGCTTCAGATGCGTTTGGTAGTGCTCAGGACGAAAGTTACGAGAGTGACTGGAACATCCCTGCGGGCACAGCAGAGGGTCAGGCGTGTTCATCAGTGCACTGGACGAACTTCTGGGGGTGACTAGAGCATTCCTGCAGTGCGGCAGTGCCGCCGGATACATTCGCCATTGCACAGGACAAACTGCCAGGAGCGCCCGGAACATCCCTAAGGGTGCGGCGGAGGCTTCGGGCGCATTGGGCAGTGCATGGTATGAACTTCCGTCAGCAACTGGAACATCGCTGCAGGTGCAGCTGAATCATCTAGTGTGTTCGGTAGTCATGGGACAAACATCCAGGAGTGACCGGAACATCCCCACAAGCATGGCAGAGGTGTTGGACGCCATCGGCAGTGATTCGGACGAACTTCCAGGACCAACAGGAAAATCCCCGTGGGCTTGGTAGAGGTGTCGGATGCGTAACTTCTGGGAGTGATGGAAAAATTCCTGCAAGATTGGTAGAGGCATAGGATGCATTCGGCAGTGCTTGGGACGAACCTTCGGGAGTGACTGGAACATCCCTGCGGGCGCGGCAACAGTATCAGACACGTTTAGCAGTGTGCGGGAGGAACTTTCAGGAGCAACTGGAAAGTCCTCTCAGGCTCAGCAGAAGCATTGGATGCATTCGTCAATGCTTGGGACAATCTTCTGGGAGTGAAAGGAACATCGCTGGGGGCATGGCAGAGGCTTTGAGCATATTCGGCAGTGCACGGGATGAACTTCCGAGAGAGGCCAAAACATCCCTGTGGGCATGGCAGCGGCGTCAGGCATGTTCGGCAGTGCACGGGACGAACTTACAGGAGTGACCAGATCATCCCTGTGGGGGCGGAAGTGGCATTCGATGAGTTCTACACTGTGCAGGTCGAGCTTCTGGGAATGACTGTAAGATCCCTGCTGGCTCGGCAGAGGTGTCGGGCGCATTGGGCAATGCACGAGACGAACTTCTGGGAGCGACTGGAACATCCCCACTGGCGCGGCAGAGGCATCGGGCATGTCAGCAGTGCACAGAACAAACTTTTGGGAGCGATTGGAACATCCCTAAGGGTGTGCTAGAGGCTTCGGGCGCATTCGGCAGTGCACAGGACAAACTTCCAGGAGTGACTGCAAAGTCCCCGTGGGCATGGTAGAGGCTTTGTGGTGCGCTGGACAGTGTGCAGTATGAACTTTTGGGAGCGACCGAAAAATCCCTGCAGGTGCGGCTGAGGCATCAGGCGCATTTGGCAGCGCACGGAATGAACTTCCGGGAGCAACCGAAAAATCCCTGCCGGCACGGCAGTGCACAGGACAAGCTTTCGGGAGCAACCAAAAAATCCCCACAGGCTTGGCGAAGGTGTCACATGCATTTGGCAGTGCTTGGGATGAACTTTCGGGAGCCACCGAAACACCCCCACGGGTGGGACAGTGGCATCAGATGCTTTCGGCAGTGCACGGCATGAAATTTTCGGAGCAACCCGAACATCCCTGCAGGTGCAGCAGTGGCATTGGACACATTTGGCCACTGCTGTGCCTGCATGGATGTTCCAGTCACTCCTGGAAGTTCATACCATGCACTGCCCAATGCGCTTGAAGCCTCTGCCAGGCCTGCTGGGATGTTTCAGTCGCTTCCGGAAGTTTGTCCCATGCACTGTTGAACGCGCCCAAAGCCTCTGCCACACAAGCTGGGATGTTCCAGTTGCTCCCAGAAGTTTGTATCACGCTCTGCGAATCTTGCGAGGATGTTCTGGTTGCTCCCGGAAGTTCGTTCCGAGCACTGCCGAATGCATCCGAGGCCTATGCCCAGCCCTTGGGGATTTTCCGGTCAATCTCAGAAGTTTGTCCCATGCCCTGCCGAACGCCCGATGCCTCTGCCTGGGGTATGCTCTGGTTGCTCCTGGAAGTTTGTCCTTGGAACTGCCCAACGCCCTCAAAGCCTCTACCACGCCCACAGGGATGTTACGGTCACTCCCAGAAGTTTGTCCCGGGCACTGGCGAATGCATCCGATGCCTCTGTCGAGCCTGTGGGGATGTTCCAGTCACTCCCAGAAGTTTGTCCCATGCACTACTAAACATGTCCGACACCACTGCCGCACCTGCAGGGATATTCGGTTCATACTATGCACTGCTGAATTCGCCCAATGCCTCTGCCATGCCCCTGGGTATGTTCCGGTCACTCCCAAAAGTTCATCCTGACCATTGCTGAACATGTCTGAAGCCTCTACCAAGCCCGGGGGATTTTTTGGTCACTCCCAGAAGGTTGTACCATGCACTACTAAGCGCGTCCAAAGCCTTTGCCTCGCCCGTGGAGATGTTCCGGTTTCTCCTAGAAGATTGTGCACTACCCAACATGCTAGAAGCCTCTGCGCTTGGGGGGATGTTCCGGTAGTCCTGGAAGTTCATCCTGTGCACTGTTGAATGTGCCTGATGCCTCTGCCACAGCTGCGGGGATGTTCCAGTGATCCTGGAAGTTCGCTCCGCACACTGCCAAATGGGCTCAATGCCTCTAGCACAGCTGCACAGTTGTTTTTGTCACTCTTGGAAGTTTGTCTCGCGCATTGTCCAATGTGCTTGATGCCTCTGCCACGCCCGCAGGGATGTTGTGGTCGCTTCTGGAAGTTCGTTTTGCATACAGCCAAATGTCCTCAATGCCTCCGCCATGCCTGCAGGGATGTTCCAGTCGCATCTGGAAGTTTGTCCCGCTCACTGCCCAACGCGCCCAATGCCTCTGCTGATCCTGCAGGGGTGTTCCAGTCACTCTGGGAAGTTTGTTCCGCGTACTGCCAAATGCGCCTGATGTCTCTGCCACCTCTGTGGGGATGTTCCAGTCACACCCGCAAGTTTGTCCCGCACACTGCCCAATGCACCTGATGCCTATGCCAGAACTACGAGGATTTCCAGTTGATCCCAGAAGTTTGTCCCACGCACTGCCGAACGCATCCAATGCCTGTGCCGCGCCTGCAGGGACGTTCCGGTCGCTACCGAAAGTTCATCCTGTGCACTGTTGAATGTGCCCGATTTCCTTGCCGCATCCGCGGGGATGTTACTGTCACTTCCTGAAGTTTGTCTCGTGCACTGCCGAATGCACCCTACTCCTCTTCTGCGCCTGCGGGGATGTTCCAGTTGCTCCCGTAAGTTCATCCCACACATTGGCCAACAAGCCCGAAGCCTCCCACGTGCCCACAGGGATGTTCTGGAAGCTCCCAGAAGTTCATCCTTCGCACTACCAAATGCGCCTGATGCCGGTGCCACACCCACGGGGATGTTACCATCGCTCCCCAAAATTCATCTCGTGCACTGCCGAACGCACCCTACTCCTCTTCTGTGCCTGCAGGGATGTTCCAGTTGCTCCCGTAAGTTCATCCAACACACTGACCAATGTGCCCAAAGCCTCCCACTGCCCACAGGGATGTTCTGGAAGCTCCCAGAAGTTCATCCCGTGCACTGCCCAACCCGTCTGAGCCTCTACCATGCCTGCGGGGATGTTCTTGTCCCGCACACAACCGAACATGCCCGATGCCTACACAGCAGCCCGCGGTGATGTTCTGGTTGCTCCCAGAAGTTTGTACCGCACAGGCCCAATGCACCCGAAGCCTTTGACGTGCCCATGGGGATGTTCAGGTCGCTGCCGGAAGTTTGTCCACCGCATTGCTGAGCGCAACCGATGCCGCTGCTGCACATGCAGGGATATTCCGGTTGCTCCCGAAAGATCATCCCTCGCATGGCCGAATGTGCCTGATGCCTCTGCTGTGCCCACGAGGATGTTCCGGTCACTCCTGGAAGTTTAACCCGCGCACTACTGAACGCATCCAATGCTGCTGCTGTGCCCACGGGGATATTCCGGTCGCTCCTGGAATTTCGTCCTGATCACTGCCAAATGCATCCGACCACACTGCCATGCCCACAGGAATGTTTTGGTCACTCCCAGCAGTTCGTCCGGCAAACTGCCGAACACACCCAATGCCTCTACCCCACCCGCGGGGATGTTCCAGTCACTCCCGGAACTTCGTCCCATGCACTGGTGAATGCGCCTGATGCCTTTGCTGTGCCTGCGGGGATGCTCTGATCGCTCTTTGAAGTTCATTGTGCACGCTGCTGAATGCGGCGGATGCCTTTGCCATGCCCACTGGTATATTCCAGTCGCTCCCAGAAGTTCATCCCGAGCATGCCGAATGCGCCCGATGTCTCTGCCGCGCCTGCAGGGATGTTCCAGTCCCTCCCAGAAGTTCATCCCTAGAATGGCCCAATGCACCCGAAGCCTCAGATGCACCTGCGTGGATGTCCCGATTGCTCCCACACATTCGTCCCATGTACTACCGAACGCGCCCAACGACTCTTCGAGCCCGCGGGGATGTTCTGATCGCTGCTGAAAGTTCACCCGCGCGCTGCTGAATGCAACTGATGCCTCTGCCTCACCCACGGGGATGTTCTGGTCGCTCCCAGAAATTCGTCCCGCACACTGCCCAACTTGCCCGAAGCCTCCACCGCCCCCACAGGGGATGTTCCAGTTGCTATCAGAGTTCATCCCGAGCGCTGCCAAATGTGTCTGACCCTGCAGGGATTTTTCAGTCACTCCCAGAAGTTCACCTCAAGTACTTCTGAACTCGTCCAATGCCTCTGCCAAGCCTGCGAGGATTTTTTGGTTGCTCCCTGAAGTTCATGCCACGCACTTTCGTATGGGCCCGATGCCTCTGCTGCACCCACATGGATGTTCAGGTTGCTCCCAGAGTTCATCCTTTGCATGACCCAATGCAGCTGAAGCCTCAAATGCGCCTGCTCAGATGTTCCGGTCATTCCCAGAAGTTCATCCCATGCGCTGCCGAATGAGCTCCACACCTCTGTCGCACCCATGGGGATGTTCCGTTCACTCCTGGAAGTTCATACTGTGCACTGCCGAATGCACCTGACACCTCTGCCGCGCCCATAGGGGATTTTCTGGTCACTCTCTGTAGTTAGTCCCACACACTACCGAGCACGCCTGACACCTCTGCCATGCCTGCATGGATGTTCCATTCACTCCCAGAAGTTCATCTTGCACACTGCCGAATGTGCCTGACAACCCTGTGGTACTCGCGTGGATGTTCTGGTAGCTCCCAGAAGTTCATCCTACGCACTGCCCTACTCATCCAGAGTCTATGCCGCGCCAATGGGGATGTTCCAGTCACTCCTTGAAGTTT
>BNST01002578.1:0-55891 GCA_019650275.1 Xylocarpus granatum | reverse complement strand
GTAAGTTACAAATTTTGAATTTGTAACAATCAAATTCATTAAGAAATGATTTGTAACATCCAAATTATGGCCCTTAACTCTCCATTATGTTTTGTAACTCTTGAATTCAAATTTAAAATATGAAACTGCAGCATTGAGTAGCCATAATACCTCCATTAAGTGTGAGAATTCTTTGATGGGAAGAATTCTATAAATTGGGAGGTGTTTTGCTTTGCAAAGGTCCCTAAGCTCGAAATTCTTGTTAAACACCATCTTGAGAGGATTTAGAGAGCTTAGAAGGCTTTGGCAACACTCAAAAACGTGAAGAAAAGCAATGGCGAGAGGTTGGTTATCCATGGCTTCCGCAATTTAAATTTTCAGTTTTAAAGCATGTTTTAGTATTTTATGCTTACATTTGGTATCAGAGCATGTTTATAATCTCTGCCTTGCTTACTTTGTTGAGTTGCATGAGAGAAAAATATGAAATAGTGTTATGGGTTTGTTAAAGTTTTTATTTTTCCATGCAACTTATATTTTTATATTTTTATTAAAAATATATGTTATAAATTATTTTAACATTGAATTTATAAACATTTTGGACGTAAAAAAACATTAAAAACGGTGTCAAAAATGGTTAGAAAATTGGTCGGATAAGTTTTCGGGTCCGTGGGTCTGAATTCGGGTCGGGTTGACCCGGCTGGAGGTTGAAGAAGACCCTTTACCAGTGGATGACATGTCATACGGGTTTGTCTTTAATATGATATGGACGACATGTCATACGGTTTTCTTTAGTATTTGAAAAATATATAAGAATGGGTGGATTCGAACCCAGCCCATGCATAACAAGACTTGACCACTGGGCTATGACTAGATGTATGCTAATTAGACACATTTAATATTTTTATGTGTTTTTAATGTTAATATTAATTGCAAAAAATAAAAATGCCCATTATTAAATTTGTGATTTGGATTTAAAATATATTTTGTATAAATATTTTAATACAATCAAATTTATTAATAATTTAATTTATTTTTAATTAAATTATCTTGTATAATTTAAATGTTTGAATTTATGCATATTATTTATGTCATGTTATATGCATAATTTGGATTTAATTATTTTAAGCATATATTTTGTGTTTTATGATGCAATAATATAATTTGCTGAGTTTATGTATTTTATATTTTTTATGCATAAATTTTAGAAAACGTAAAATAGTATAGAAAAAATACAATTTAAAAAAAAATACATAAAATTTAAGTAAATAGAAAAATGTCATATTGAAAGTATTATTGTTAGGTATAGTTGTAGTATTTTATTTGCTTATAATTAATGTTTGGAAAATTCTGTCTAAGGAGGTTGGGTTTTAAGTGGGACCGCTTGTGACCCCTCCAATCTTTCCTGGGAATTGACCTACTGTGATTGTTAGCTAAATATATTACTCTCTATTACCTATACAATAAATATAGAAATATTTTGGATAAAATTTCTATAAGGCATATATATTTATTGAAATGTCTTAGTGATCCATAAAAAGTTTAAAATATTAGGGAGTAGCCACAGCATCCCTAAGTTAGATAAAACTTTATATTGTGTAAGGATCACATATAATTTAAGACATTAATTGTAATTGATCATATTAGATGTGATAAATTTTATCCCACAGGAATTTTTATTACGTTTATATGATTAATTAGGATAAAATATTATATTATTTTTCTTAATTTACCCACAGGAAGTTAAGAAATTAGAGATAATATAATAGTTTTATCATTAAGATATGTGAATCTATTTGAATAAAATATTTAACCCACAGGTAGTATTTTATGTCATGCGATTCATATTTTATGCATATTTTATATTGATAAAATATGATATAATGTTTAAGCCTCAATAAAATTCATCATAAGTATGTATTTTTGCAGCATCACAACCTACAAATATATCTGATATCAACTTAGATGTTCCTGAACTAGTAGGAGATAATTATAAGACATGGAAAGAGAAAATATTGTTGTATTTAGGGTGGCAGGATATAGATTATGCTATACGGAAAGATGAACCATCACCTATTACTGATGCTAGCACTCCAGCACAAATTAAGCTTTATGAACGTTGGGAGCGATCTAATCGTCTTAGTGTAATGTTCATAAAGACTAAAATTTCTGCTAGTATACGTGGTTCAGTCGCTCAGCATGATGATGTCGTGCTTTGATGAAGGCTATTGATGAACAATTTGAGTCATCAGATAAAGCACTAGCCAGTACCCTTATTATGCAATTCTCTTCTATGAAACTTACCACCATCACTGGTGTGCGAGAGCACATCATGAAGATAAGAGATATTGCGGCTCAATTGAAAACTCTGGACGTGACAATGTCTGAACCTTTCCTTGTGCACTATATTTTGAATTCACTTCCTCAACCATATGGACCCTTTAAAATTTCTTATAACACACATAAAGATAAATGGTCTATTAATGAATTGATGACCATGTGTGTTCAAGAAGAGGGAAGGTTAATTGCAGAAATGGGAGTAAACATTCAAGGTGCACATTTGGCAACAAAGGGAAAGATTAAGAAGAAAGGGAAAAGTAAAATACCTGTCCAAGCTGAAATAAAGAAAGAATCCAAATGTTTCTTTTGTAAGAAAAAGGGGCATATAAAGAAGGATTGTATTAAGTTTCAGCAATGGCTTGTTAAGAAAGGTATTTCTTTTTCTTTTGTAAGTTATGAATCTAATATGACTGAAGTTTGTCATAACACATGGTGGATTGACTCTGGTTCTACAATCCATATTACGAATGTTTTGCAGGGTTTGCAAAACCTAAGGAAACTAGTGGGAGCTGAGCGTTTTATCTATTCTAGAAATAAGATAAGCTCAACTGTAGAGGCTATTGGGACATGCAGTTTAGTTCTCAATAGTGGTTTTGTAATGAATTTGGAAAAGACCTTTTATATTCCTAATTTTTCTAGAAACTTAATTTCTATTTCTAGACTTGTATCCTATGGATATTCCTTCAACTTTTCGGATACTTTTATGAAAATTTTTTATAAATCAAATCTTGTTGGAAGTGGTACATTGTCTGATGGTCTTTTTCATATTAATTTACAAAATAATGCTTGTTATAATACAATGCATACTCATGCTGGTGTTAAAAGAAATGTTATGAATGAAAATTCCTCTATGTTGTGGCATCGGAGATTAGGACATATCTCCATAGAAAGAATCAAATGGTTAGTAAATGATAAAGTACTTAGTGCTTTAGATTTTACTGATTTTGAGACTTGTGTGGACTGTATAAAGGGTAAGCAGACCAACAAGTCAAAGAAAGGTGCCAAGAGGAGTTCAGACTTATTAGAAATCATACATACAGACATTTGTAGTATCAATATAGACTCATATAGTTATAAGTATTTTATCACTTTTATTGATGATTATTCACGATTTATGTATCTTTACTTGTTGAATACTAAGGATGAAGCATTACATGCTTTTAAAATATTCAAAACTGAAGTAGAGAAACAATGTGGTAAGCAAATAAAAATCGTGAGATCAGATAGAGGTGGTGAATATTATGGTAAATACACAGAAAATGGACAAGCACTTGGGCCATTTGCGAGATTTCTTCAAGAGCATGGGATTATTGCCCAATATACTATGCCTGGTTCTCCAGACCAAAATGGTGTAGCAGAAAGAAGAAATCGAACATTATTGGATATGGTACGAAGTATGCTTAATAACTCCAAACTTCCTAAGTCCTTGTGGACAGAAGCTCTTAAGACAGCTGTGTACATATTAAACCGGGTTCCAACTAAGGCTGTTTCAAAAACACCATTTGAGTTATGGAAAGGATGGAAACCGAGTTTGCAACATGTACGCATTTGGGGTTGTCCTTCTGAAATAAGAGTTTACAATCCACAAGAAAAGAAATTGGATCCTAGAACCATAAGTGGATATTTCGTTGGATATTCAGAAAGGTCTAAAGGATACAAATTTTATTGTCCATCATATCACATTAAGTTTGTGGAATCAAGAAATGCTAAGTTTCTTGAGAATGACTTGATCAGTGGGAGGGATCAATCCCAGAACATTGTTTCTGAGAATGATCATTCAGAACCGTCTACTTCAAGTACTAAAGTGATTATCATTAATAATATTCCTTCGGTACAAATGCATGTTGATCAAACAATGATTGATATTCAACCAAATGATAATCAAATTTCACAAACTAGTGATGTCTTAGTAGATCAAGTTGTTGAACAACCGATTATGCAACATAATCCTCAGGAAAATGTTGAAACAACATTAAGAAGATCTACTAGGGTAAAAAGATCACCAATTTCTAGTGATTATATTGTGTATTTACAAGAGTCAGACTATAATATTGGAGCCGTAAATGATCCGGAAACGTTTTCACAGGCCATGAGTTGTCAGCAATCTAACTTATGGTATGATGCCATGAAAAATGAGATAAATTCTATGTCAACGAATGGAGTCTGGAATCTTGTTGAGTTGCCTAAAGGATTTAAATCCATAGGGTGTAAATGGATATTTAAAACCAAAAAGGATTCATTAGGCAACATTGAGAGATACAAGGCAAGACTTGTTGCCAAAGGATTTACTCAGAAAGAAGGAATCGATTACACAGAAACTTTTTCTCCTGTGTCAAAGAAAGATTCTTTTCGTGTGATTATGGCATTAGTAGCTCATTTTGATTTAGAGTTACATCAAATGGATGTGAAAACAGCATTCCTTAATGGAGATTTGGAAGAAGAGGTTTATATGAAACAACCTGAAGGATTTTCTTCCAGTGATGGTGAACATTTGGTTTGCAAACTTAAGAAATCTATATATGGATTAAAACAAGCCTCTCGACAATGGTATTTAAAATTTCATGAAATTATTTCTTCATTTGGTTTTGAAGAAAATCTCATGGATCAATGTATATACCAGAAGGTTAGTGGGAGTAAAATTTGTTTCCTTGTTCTATATGTGGATGATATACTACTTGCAACCAATAATAAAGGATTTCTACATGAGGTGAAACAATTTCTTTCTAAAAATTTTGATATGAAAGATATGGGTGAAGCATCTTATGTCATTGGCATCAAGATACATAGAAATAGACATAAGAGTATTTTAGGTCTATCTCAGGAAACCTATATCAAGAAAGTTTTAGAAAGATTTCGGATGAAAGATTGTTCTCCAAAGTGTAGCACCAATTGTTAAGGGAGATAAGTTCAATTTGAACCAATGTCCTAGAAATGATCTCGAAATGGAACGAATGAACAACATTCCATACGCTTCAGTTGTTGGAAGCATTATGTATGCTCAAGTCTGTACAAGACCTGACATAGCTTTCGCAGTTGGAATGTTGGGAAGATATCAGAGTAACCCAGGAATGGACCACTGGAAAGCTGCAAAGAAAGTCTTAAGGTACCTTCAAGGGACCAAAGATTACATGCTTATGTATAGACGAACTGACAATCTGGAAGTAGTTGGCTACTCAGATTCTGACTTCGCTGGCTGTGATGATTCAAGAAAATCAACATCTGGATACATCTTTATGTTAGCTAGCGGAGCTGTATCTTGGAGAAGTGCTAAGCAATCATTGATTGCTACTTCCACTATGGAAGCCGAGTTCGTTTCTTGTTTTGAGGCCACCTCTCATGGAGTTTGGTTAAAGAGTTTCATATCTGGGCTTAGACTTTTGGATTCAATTTCTAAGCCATTAAGGATATATTGTGACAATTCAGCTGCTGTATTTTTGGCTAAGAATAATAAAAGTGGGAGTCGAAGTAAACACATCGACATTAAGTACTTAGCCATTAGAGAACGTATTAAGGAAAATAAAGTGGTCATTGAGCACATCAGCACTGAATTGATGATTGCAGATCCCTTAACAAAAGGCATGCCACCATCAAGGTTTAAGGATCATGTAATACATATGGGACTTGGTTCTAATATGTAAATTCATTGTTATTTATGAAACTCTGATTATTTGTTTTCTAATAAAGTGTGCACATTTATTTGAAAGAAAACAAAATTTGTATTAGACCTAGAATAAACATGAAGTTTATTTATTAAGTTAAGGTTATTATGTGGGACCAAGAATAAACATAGGGTTTATTCATTAAGATTAACACAATAAGGTTGCAGTAAGAAGTATCATATATTTGTAATACATGGAAGAGAAGTTATCAATTTTGATAATATATCGCCATGATTCATGTATGTTATTTCTTGTATGTGAGAATTTGAAGTTTGCGGGCCAAGTGGGAGAATGTAAGTTACAAATTTTGAATTTGTAACAATCAAATTCATTAAGAAATGATTTGTAACATCCAAATTATGGCCCTTAACTCTCCATTATGTTTTGTAACTCTTTGAATTCAAATTTAAAGTATGAAACTGCAGCATTGAGTAGCCACAATACCTCCATTAAGTGTGAGAATTCTTTGATGGGAAGAATTCTATAAATTGGGAGGTGTTTTGCTTTGCAAAGGTCCCTAAGCTCGAAATTCTTGTTAAACACCATCTTGAGAGGATTTAGAGAGCTTAGAAGGCTTTGGCAACACTCAAAAACGTGAAGAAAAGCAATGGCGAGAGGTTGGTTATCCATGGCTTCCGCAATTTAAATTTTCAGTTTTTAAAGCATGTTTTAGTATTTTATGCTTGCACATAGATCTATTACTTTGATTTATTTCGTAACTTAAATTTATTGTTACATCAATATCTTTATCGCAATAATTTTTACATAGAATCCTCAATATAGGAATGTCAGCACCTTCACCTTTCATACACAATTAACTCTAAAAGAAAACCATCTACATGATCTTCATTCATTTGACATGATATATTTCATTCATGACTTACAAGATTTTTATAAAAGGTCTATAAATTTTATATCATCTTGTAAATATTATTGATCATAATTAAATTGATTGTTGTTCTAAGAGTAAATAAATAGTTATATAAAAATTTCTACATCAACAATCTACAAAGTAATACAAATTACCTTATGATCATTAACAATTTTTTGCTATGTGGTGACGTAAAATGGACTGAGATGTCTATATTTTCTCGACACAATACATATATATAAAATTAAAGACATTATAATCATCATCGATATCTTCATATATAACATATCATATTCTACTGTCTGTAAGTTTTTAATTGAATGTTAAATTTTGTTAGATTAATTTGAGTGCAATTATATATCATGATCATTAATTCATGATACTTAATATTTATTAAGATATATATAAGCCAGATCCTTCTACCACGATATTTTTTTTGAACGATTAGGTAACAGAAAATGATCCTTTATGATGAATATCAACAGGTATGTTTTCAGCCATATACTTGAAATATATTCAATATTTATATTTAAATATTTAAATATTTGAACATAATTATTTTTATAATATAATATAATAAAAATATATTAAATAAATGCATAAAATATTTTAAATAAATTCATAAAAAATAAATTCTTAATTTAATGAAAAATAAATCATAAAATAAAATTTTCATAATATTGTGTGTGTGTATAATAGTACCCTAGTGTGACCACACTAAGGTATATATACCTTAAATAAATATCTAAATATTTATATATTTAAAAATTGATTATTTTTTAAATATAAAAAATAATATTTTGAAAATAAATTAATAAATACAAAAATATATTAAACAAATTTGTAAGATAAATAATAAAATTTTTAATTAAATGCAGGGCAACCATTTTTGTCTCTTTCCTATGCTAAAAATGCATATTTTATTTATTTTTTGATCAAATTTTTAGATCAATCATAATATGACGATAGATTCAACAAATAAATTATCACATCTATAACTTAAATTAAATTTTATAAGATCATAATAAATTTTGTAATAATATTTATATATTTTAAAATTAATTAAAAATTAACAAAAAAAATAAAAATATATTTTTTATAACCATTATACAACTGGTTGAAAGCTTGCATATTGAAATTAATTAAAATTTAACAATTAACGGATATAAAAATAAAAGTGTGTGTATGAATTATATTTATAAGTATAAAAAGTAGGGTTTGATAGTAAAATTATTCAAAGTGATTATTTTAGTGAGAATGTATTAATGTTGGTTAAAAATATTAAAATAAATTAAAATAAAAATATTTTTAAATTTTTATTTAATAAATAAAAATTCAAAATGGAGATAAAATTGAACAACTCAAAAAAAAACTAAAATTTGTACAATGAATCACATATTTTTGTTGTACAATGAATTTTAACCGTTGGATTCAATCAATTTAGATCCAAGGACTGAAAATAATGGATGTTACGAAGTCATAGCAAATGTAACATAGCCAAGGCCCATACAAACATTAATTATAATCATATAAAAATTGTAACTTGATTTGACACTCTACCACCATTCTTCCAACTTGTTAATTAATTTTATCAATGAATAAACTAATGGTAGTGAAAGTAAATTATTGACAGTTGCTTACAATGACGATGGGTATTGACGACATTAGGACCTTGAATTCTGATGCGTGATTGCATTGCATTTGCGAACGTGTTGTTGCTTTAAAAACAATAATAAAAAACAGTTGTGATGCGCGTGCATGCATGGCCATTGCCCACTTCCCAACAGCTTTCACTTTTTCAATTACAACGAGGATGAGTCCTTTCAACTAACCCTAATTACAAATATAATGATTAATACATGTATGGCCGCCGACTTTTGAATCCCGGTTGTAAATTACATACGTATGTATTCAACTCGAAGATTTTCTGATATTGTTTATGATCAAAATTCATAGTGATGAACGTATGAGTTGTCTATTAGATATTATGGATCAATGTTGGATGTGCGGTCTAGCTGAGCTGTTGTTCTAATCTCAGCTTTCATATTGATCACTGCTTGGTCGATTGTTTGTCTTCTATAAAAATCTATCAAGCTTTCTACGTCAAATTCAGTTTTTCATTTCTTCTCAAAGGAATACCCTCATGAAGAAATTCTTTTTCCCAGAAACTTCAGAACAGCAGATTTCTTGTCCTGACTGGTATTCTCCTCAAACAGGGATTTATCACAGCAAACATCCTTCTGTTCTCCTCCCTACCGATTCATTTCTTGATGTTGTTTCCTTCCTTTTCTCACACCAACACAATGGTGTGTCAGCTCTCATTGATTCTTCATCTGGATATTCCATTTCTTATTCTCAGCTCTTCCCTTTGGTGAAATCTGTAGCCTCTGGCCTTCAAACCATGGGCATTTCACAAGGAGACGTGGTTTTGCTTCTTTTGCCTAACTCCATTTATTTTCCTGTCATACTCTTGGCTGTTTTGTACTTGGGTGCAATTGTTACTCCCATGAATCCGTTAAGTAGTTTGACAGAGATCAAGAAACAAGCCATTGGTTGTAATGTACGTTTTGCTTTTACTATATTTGAAAATGTTGATAAGTTGAAGGCATTACGTACTCCTGTAATTGCTGTTCCAGAAAATCCTTCCACTGATGTGAAGCAAGCTAGATTTTCAACTTTTTATAAGCTTATTTCTGGAAATTGTGGTTTGGTTAGGAAACCAGTGATTAGGCAGCAGGACACAGCAGCAATACTGTATTCATCCGGCACCACTGGTACAAGCAAAGGGGTAGTGATAACACACAGGAATTTTATAGCTGCAATAGAGCTTTTTGTCAGGTTTGATGCTTCGCAGTACGAATATTTGAGTTCGGAGAATGTGTATTTAGCAGTTCTACCGATGTTTCATATATATGGGCTATCACTTCTAGCGTTAGGATTGTTGTCATTGGGGACTAGCGTTGTTGTGATGAAGAAATTTGATGCCAGTGAGATGTTGAAAGCGATTGATAGGTATAGAGTAACTCATTTTCCAGTTGTTCCACCAATATTGATGGTGTTGACAGATGGAGCGAAGGGTGTGTGTGGAAATATCTTCAAGAGTTTGAAGGAGGTTTCTTCTGGGGCAGCTCCTTTAAGCAGGAAAATCATTGAGGAATTTATTAAGGCCTTTCCTCACGTTGATTTCATTCAAGTAAGTTTATCAACCATCTTCAGTAAAACTTTTTCATCTGACCCGAATAACTAGATTATTACTTGCGAATGAGAGCTAGGCTCTTTATAGTCTACGAGGCATTGATATACATGCTATGTTTGTTCATACACGTTGCTATCTCTTTTTTGGTTTGGGTGGGTCTAGCTGGTATCTTAATTTTCAAAGATGTTTAGGTGTGATTCTGTTTGTTTGCAGGGCTATGGCATGACCGAGTCGACTGCAGTGGGAACTCGTGGCTTAAATACTCCAATGATTCGTAAATATATGTCAGTTGGTCTTCTGGCTCCCAACGTGCAAGCTAAAGTGGTAGATTGGGATAATGGCTCCTTCTTGCCTCCTGGGTCTACTGGTGAGCTATGGCTAAGAGGACCTGGAACTATGAAAGGTGATAAATGTTTCCTCTGTTTCCCATAATGGCACGATGTTTTACCATACAGCAAATGCTTACATGTTTGATAAATTTGCTTAATGTTGTTGATTGGTCGTGTGACAAAATTTTAGATCTTCACATATCTTTTCTAGTCGTGTGACAGATTTTTTGACTAGTTTGTGTTGTTCTGCTTCCTTTGATTGTTTATCATTTTATGAATTCCATTCTTATCCATGCCTGCTTTCCTTTTGTATTACAATGAACTCATGCAGGGCTTAATTTCTCCCGATTTCAGTCTTTTATTTTGTAGTATCCCTTAATAATGTTCTGATATCATAATTTCATACGTGCTCGAAAGTGTTATTGCTGGTTTACATTATGTCTTCTTGCTGCCACATTCTAAGTTGTCTTCTTCTTTTTTCTCTGTGAAGTAGAAATTTTGACAAGTTTGTTTTCAACCTTTCAGAATACCTTAATAACGTAGAGGCAACTATGTCAACTGTTGATAATGAAGGTTGGCTCCGTACTGGAGACATTGCTTATTTTGATGAAGACGGATACTTATTCATAGTTGATCGCTTGAAAGAGATTATTAAATACAATGGCTATCAGGTATGACATTTATATCCCATAGCATTTAATTCTTAACCATCTGTGTTGGCAAAATGTTAAATAATAAAGAGTGAATTATGTGCAGCATGTGTTCGATATTTTATATGGAGGACAAGATACCGTAAACTGACTTCATTAACATAGATGAGCTTGTTTTCTGAACTTAATCATGAGATGGATGTTAATTAATGTTTTCCTGCTTGACAAAATGACTTGTGTGCAGATTGCTCCTGCTGATTTAGAATCCGTGCTGACTAGCCATCCTGAGATACTTGACGTTGCAGTAACAGGGTAAGTGCGATTACATACTAAAATGCATACTAAAATTTGATATTCAGTGGAAACCATTTGAAGATGGCATGGAATAGAGTACTTTAGCATACACTCATAGTGAATGAGCTGCCTTACATAGTTATAAACTGCCCTTGCATTCTTAAGGATACTCTGTCGCAGTAAAAAGTCTTATCTGTTGCCAGAACATCCACCTGTTGAGTGAGGCTAACGTTTAAGGATGAAAATTTGCTGTAGACAGTCGGCTTTCACAGAATCCGATTAATACCGAGAGTTTTGTTCTTCCTCAACTGTAGTTGAATATTGAACTGTAAAAATTCATAGCTGGCTGATAAAATTTTGTATCGGCCTCTTGCTCTCCAACGAATTTGTAGAGATTGCTTTCTTGAATTTCATTTCCCTATCATGGAACCTTATATCCTTCAGTATTTTTTTATTTGTATTAATTCAGAGCCATGGATAAAAAGACTGGAGAGATACCGGTTGCATTTGTTGTGAAGAGGGACGGAAGCACACTAACCGAGTCTGCTGTTATTGACTACCTAGCTCAACAGGTTAGGTTGCTTGTGATAGCTGTATTATGTATTTGTACATCATTTAGTATGCATCCATAAAAATCTGTTTTTGGTTTTAGCAGGTTGCTCCACACAAGAAGGTGAGAAGAGTGGTTTTTACAGAGTCAATACCCAAGTCTGCTGCCGGGAAGATTCTCCGCAGGGAACTTAAAAACTCTCTAGCTGCTGCTTCTAGACTTTAATTTGTCAGTCTTAACACTTACTTCAAATTCTACAGTTGGCTGTGGAAAGGCAAGTAAAGGAAATTCTCTGTTGATTACAGTCCGCCTATTGTGGAGTGGGTTCATTAAACTCGAGCATTTTTTTTCCCAATTTGAATATATATATTTTTTTAACCAATTGAATTTTAAAAGTACAAATCATGCAAGCCAATTTCAACTCACTTTGAATGAGAAACTCATTGAGAGTGCACGCGCGCGGGCGTCATACAAAAAGAAAAATGCTTTGATAGCTTGTTCAAGATTTGAGGGACTAGATCAGAATCTATTTACAGAACAATTCCAGCAGATGCCAACAATTCCAAGAAAAATAATTGGGTAAAATAATTTTAAAAGGCAGGGGCATAGCAGAATGACAATTTCAAAGTAACACCATAACCTAATTGAATTTACGTTGACAAATTAAAGGTAGAAAAAAACAACCCTACAAAGATTGGTTAGGACTTCCGATAAGCAGATTAGCACGGAGCACCTGCGAGATTAACACTTTTAATTCTCTCAGTCATAGGCATAATAAGGAGGTGGGTACAATGGAGGAAAAATGTAGTCGTGTGGATAGGTTGGATTATAAACATGCTGCTGAGTTGGGGAAGTTTGATCATAAACTTCTTGATGTTGTTGCGGTGGTGAGTTTGGATGATAAACATATTGATGGATCTGGGACTGGGGCTGGGATCGTGGTGGGGACGGGGAACTTAATTCACTGGTTACAGGGCTGGTTGCACCAACTTGCTGTTTATCTACTTTCACCTCCGCCAGTTCTTCCTCCATTGTCTGGAAAATTGGGTGCAGGTAAGCATCAGCCAAGTATGCCTTCAAGTTCAGTTCAGGTTCTGTAGTTCGGTCTAGTAGGTCTTTAGCCATTGCTTCCTGAAGAAGATAAATTGAGGAAGGTAATGTAACCCATGAACAGAATTGTGAGGGTGGCAAACAGTTTGAATGTTAAATCTTTAAGCAGCTCATAAAATCAAAACTGAATACAGGAAATAACCCCCTTAACAATGGAGGCTCAAAAGACCTACTAAAAGGACACACACTATGCTGTACATGAGGTACTAGTGTAATGTGATATGCAGAAGTGAATAGTATAACCAGGTCAACTGATTGTATCTTAAAAGAGCAGTCAAAAGCAATTTTTTTAATTCGGCAACCATTTTCAAAGCATGAAGCTTACCTCAAGCGGGTACTTTCTAAATGCAGGTTCAAAGCGACTTTTGCAGTATTTATGGAATGCTAAAGTCAATATGGGCAAGACAATAAGCAGAGGAGTAGAATTAGCAGCTTTTTTTGTACTAAGCAGGCCCAACAACAGAAGTTGAGATATCAATAAGCTAGCTATTATGCGGCTGTGAACATGAGGCCAGAATGCACCGGCACTCTCATAATGTTGATTGTAGACATTAATTACCTGCACAATCAAGGTAGCATTTCAATGTTATTTCAAGAACTAGTACTTACAAATCCACAATTTTGCAATGCAATTATATGGTGCTGAAACATCCTAAAAATACATATTGCTTTATTGAATTTATACATGTTCTAAAACATACTTTTTTCTTCTAAGAATTCTATCAAGTGTTTCTCTAACTCCAACTCATTCGTAGAGTCAAAAGTTAACCAAAAAAGGAAACAGAGAGAAAAATCTCAAAATTTTTGCTGACAGATACCGAGTCTACTTTATATTTTGGCAATTTTATATAGGTTTTGCATTCATAACATGCTTCAACATATTCATTAAGACTGTCAAGACACATCTTTAAAAGAAAATGTATTGTCAATGAACATACCTGGTGACGATAAACCAAGTACGCAAAGGCAAAGAACACTAACATGAAAGGAAGAAGAATTGGTGTAATGATGGCATACACAATCCCCAAAAGGAAGTACAGTTGGAGACTGGGGATAGTTTCAGGGAAATCCACACCACCAGGATCCATAGCCTTTTCTCTATCTCTCTCTGTCTTCACTAGAAACATGTTCTTAAGATGAAAGATTACCAATGGCTTCAATCGGAGAATCTCACTAGCAATGCCAGCCCATCCGTCAACCATTATATATGTAATAAAGAATGTGGCTTTCATTGGTATGGACACCCCAATGGTTCTAGGAATCCTGCAATACATAATGCAAATCAACAAATTAAAGTTGCAAAGATAATATAATAGCTTAAGTTGCACATAATAATAATAACAATAATTTGCTTATGTGAGTTTAGTCAAGAATAATATTTGAATAAATGACATCAGATCAGGTTTGCATTGTACTGAAACTGTTTCTAGTTGTGTGGTAAACCTACTTCACAACTTCAAAATTAGATTTCACATTATAATAAGGAACTCCAAAGAAGATACAAATTTTTCAAACAAAAAAAAAGCAATTGCCAAGCAAACAACTTTGTCTTGCTCTTGTGAGTCAGCTGAGCTATTCTCTCATATGCCCAACTATTCCTCTTCATACAATACTTCAAGTATGATAGAGCCACTCCCCATTTATTTGCCTGTATATCACTAACTAACAACTATCTTTTTTTATTTCACCTGTCCCTGCAAAATTTGTATAATTTTGTCTTTAAAAATCACAGAGATCCTTTTATCTGGGAAAAAGTATTCAATTTAATTATGTACTAAAAGGTAGAAGTGCCAATCACAATGAAGTAAAGACCAAGAAAAAAATCATCATGCATTTATATAACTATTTCATATTGGAAATAAACACTGAGAATTAATTCCAAATGTAAAGTTGGAATGGAATTTTCTGGATCTTTGATTTGTTGCAGGATAAAACCAGACATATTCAAGCACCCTAGCTGAATCAACCTCACGTGTTGAAACCTATGCCATAATGTTTCAAAAGCGTTCAAATGACTTATTTTTGAGAAATTGGACACAGTGCTCAACATTATTAGCTATTGGCACCACTACCAATGGAATCACGTTGAGGAACCCCTTATGTTTTATGTATAACAGCATAGCATTTAACATAAATTTTCAAACACAGAAATTATAAAATCTTAAAAAATAAGCAATATAAAACATTACTGAGTAGGTGATTGATGAAGGAAAGAGTGCAGTTGCTCAAAAGCTGTTCCAGTGACAATACTTCCCAAGAAGACATTCACCAACATAAAATAGTAGTACTTTGCTGATGTCCTCCGCTCTAGATTTGATAAGGCTATATGTCCCTCAATCTTTGACATTATCATCAAAATTGTAGGAAGTATGTACAAAAATATTTTAAGTGCAAGACCTGGAAGGAAACCCTGAAGAAATGACTTGATGAATTTCCTGCACAATGTCACCCATTATTTATTAAGGGATTTTCCTTATGAGATAAAATAAAAGGCACAAATTATTTATTTGATAGAGCCACTATAAAGACCGAAATATATGAAAAAGCCATACTTCCATGATACAGCCTTTAAGGTAAGAAAATATCAGTTAGTACCTTCCCATAGAATCTTCACTTTTGTTAAAATTATACAAAATATTGTTTATTTTACAGAGTCATTATTATTGACTTAGAATATGGTCAATGACCTATCAACAGAAATAGAGTACAATTATATGTTGGTCAAAAGTGTTTCAGAAGTTTCTTTTAACTTGCTAACAGTATACAAATAAAACAAATCTTTCTAGTTTTCATTCCAAAACTACAAAGAAAATCTGCAAGTCTTGTTTTCAGTTTGCATCAATAGCAGCAATCAGTATTATTGTTAATACTTCCTAAACCACAAAAGCACTAAAACCAAATATTTATTTAAATCAAATCAAAACTAGAAAATCACTGGACTAAAAAAGCTGGAAAAGAAAAGAAAAAAAATTATGCTTTTGCATGTAATCCTAGAAAATAAAAAAAACAGAGTTTACAATCTTTTTTTTCATCTGATACGTGAGTATAAATAGATTCATCTGAAAGGAAAGTAAGCAATTGCACTCATAAATATTATACACAATCTGAAGATAATAACTAACTCCAACCTCTAGATGAAATGATGAACTTCAGCATAAGAACTTTTACACATCATGAAGGAACCTAAGAATAAGTTTAGTTTACTTACAATTCTATTACTGGCCGGAGGAATGGAGCAACTCTTTCAAGCCCCTCCAAATTGGCAAGGGATTGCACAAAAGCTATGGGTATCATATAGAAGAAAACCAAAGCAAACACAGATATTGAGATTATAAGTTTCCGGAGAGTTAATGAAACAAATGGTATAGCCAAATTTCTCCAATAAACATCTCGAGGTTCTGGAGCCCAATTTGTTAACCATAAAGTGGGATTCTTGCTTTGTTGTGTCTGTGCACAAACAGCAGCCCCCCAACGTGATCTAAAAGAAACAAAAGCAACTGAAAGAGTAGATTTTGGGTCTTTTAGAATTTTCTGTTGCTCCAATGTCATCTGATAAGACACAAGGATGCAACATACCTCTATTAGAATATCTAATGAATCCAAAAGAAGAAAGTGCAATAGGCTATAAGTTATAAACAGAGTTGGACAAGACCAACAATTTAGGAACTTTCAGGTTTTAATTTTTCAGAAGAATTCCCCTTTTAGAAATCAGTAACATAAAGAAAAATGAGTAGTAGGGAACGAAATAGCAGTAATAACTTACTCTTTTCTCAATCTCCTTCATTTGTTGTTTGTAGTAGTCAATTGCATCAACCTTATCACCCCAAAGGCCCAAAAATCCCGTCTGAACATGAGAAGCATTTGACACATCAAATTAACCACTAAAGACAGATGGATTGGTTGTTCAGATAGAATTAAATTGCTTGTACAATTATATAAGCAGTTATACCACAGTGCTTGTCTCATCATGTTTAATAGTATACACTACCTTAGTAGTAGGCCTCCTGTCTTGATGTCTTTCAAACTTTAGTTGGTTATAGTCCAACCAATTTCGAAGCCTCTCTCTCTTTCTAGCCAACTTGGCAAACTTGTTTGCATTGTAGACTGCCTGAATTAAGAAAGCAAAGCATCATGAACAAAGACAGGACTGAGATAACTAATATAAAAGTGCAAAATTCTGTTAGTTAATAAAAATAAAAAAGGAACTAAAGGAAGTTGTATAACCTGGTGACAAAGATAATGATCAGGATGATTAGTTTGAAAGAAATGGTCGACAGTTTCTGATAATGAATGACCAGAAACACATGGAACATTCCTGACCACCACCTGCAGAAAAACAAGACTGTCACCTTAGGAGTTTTTTGTGAAAAAATAATAAAGACAAGATAGATTTAAGTTTGAGGGGACTATCTGGACCTAGCATTAAAATTTCTTTTCAGATACTATCACAAAATAAAATTAAAAAGACCATCAAAGGTTTTTACCAATTTATTACATCGTATTTCTACATTTTTGTAGAGAAAATAAGAAGAGAAAAGGCATAGAGCCCAATAAGAACCAATGCAATTTGTAAAAACAGCACTCCTATAACAGACTTCAAAATTCACAAATTATATTGTATACTTAGCTAATGCATAAGCACACAAAGATAGAAATTAAACAAAGCAGGCTACAGTTTCCACAGCTGCTAACTAACAGTTTACCGGCAAGTCTAGGAGTTAAAAATCGTAGATACTTATTCAGGCATCTATTTGTGTAAATGAAACGAAAGGTTAAAGTCCCAAATCACACAATTTGAGTAAACATAATGATGTATGCATAATGTAATCAGTTAAGATATTAAATAATATAATGCAATGTTGATCCTCAAATATGCGTGACAACAACAGTCACATAACAGTTTGATCTTAATTTGTAACACGGTTCAAAAGTTCTCCTCAGCACAATTATAAAACGACAGGTTAACTCACTGTGAACTGTTCTGCACGCCTAGCTTGTGAAGCCAAGAAATGCAACCTCATTGATACTACAATATCATATTCCTTGTACAGCATGTAACATATCCAAATAGTGAACAAGTATGCCAATCCTATGTGTACAAAAAACCTGAAATTCAAACATAATAAACTCTTAAAAAATTGGTAAGGGGACAGAGAGATAATTAAGCAAAAACTAAATTGTATGGAAAATGTTACCAGCATAAAACAATATTGTGAGGCTGATTATTGAACAGAGAAAGTACAGAAGTTCTGAATGAACAATAAATCAGTAAATAATACGAGCCAATGTGTGCCACTTAATACAGACTTCTTATACAATGAAGAGCAGCATATTTGAGAAAACCCTGATACAATGTGCACAGATGTTGTCTTTTGCATTTTTTATATTTTTTTATGTTAAAGGGGGTATATAAGTAGCATGAGTTTAGGGCTCACTGATTCACAAAACTCATGCCCTCTGGCAGATCATAGAGGAAGAAAAAAATGATACTGATACTGCAGTTAATTTTGGTTCTCATACTCTAAAATTATCTTCATTTTGAAGAACTGAAGTTACCTTATAGATTCTGGGCGAACGTTCGATATTGAAAGTTTATCAATATCACTTACAACCAGTTCTTTTCTCAAAAAGAATAGTGTTCCACTTGACACATTGACTGGAATAAGGACAAGGAGCGCCACAATTGTCATCGGTACAAAAATCTTTAGCCTGTCAGATCAGACAGAAAAGATTAATTATAAAACATAACAAACTATCAAGAATGCCTATTGTTGATTAAGGTCAATGGGTGAATACTCCTTATCATTGTGTGTCCTACTTCTCCACCAGAGAATGTTTAAAGGGAACCTCACTCTGTTGTAGCTTAACCCTGACTGCTTTTTCTTTTGATGGGGGCATTTAATTCAAAAATGTAGTTAATTTACTTGAGGAATGAGTTTGCAATTTCATGACTGAGAAACATAGCCATCTGGTGTGAAAACAGTTGACTAGCCAAACCATCCTTTAAGACTTATGGTTTTGAGAAATTCATCCTTCAAGATTATAACTTTATAACTATACATCTTTAAAGATGATATTATCCACCCATTGAAAATAAACTTATTCGTGCAGTGAAGATGTGCAATCTATAAACTTTCTTTTAACATTACATAAAAGAAAACTCATTCAAGAAATCAACAAGGAATTGGAAGAATCAGTGCTATTTTCTCCATACCAGACATCAGACCACACATTGACAGTCACAGAATGAATGATTTGAAGGTGGTAAATTAATTAACAAAATTATAAGAGTTTCAGTACAACATATAATACAACACTACCCCCCACCCGGAGGAAGATTCAGGCATTTGGCCATCCCTACCAAAAACTCACATTTGAAGAAAAACACGGCATCCACACTTCCATAAACTAATAACTGGTACTATTACATGTTGAATTTGTAGTTGCATAATAATTGAGTCTAAAAGGAATTTTTATTTTAAGGTCCACAAACTAATTGGAGAAAGACACGCTAAAAGGAAACAGTGAAGAAAACGAAACAGAAATTGTGGCCAACTGTATTCATGGCAGTTAATCATTCCGAATTTGAAAGTGCTTTTGATAAATTAACAGTGCTTGAAAGCATGCTTCTTCAAGAAAGAAGCGAATATACAGAGCAGAGAATGCCCACAATGCTTATAATAAAAATGAAATAAGCACAACAGCAATAATACACAGCAGAGAAGTCCAATTAAACCAGTCGAATGCACAAAAGCGACAGAAATATACTAGTTTACACATTAAAAACCATGAACCCACGTATATTTGCCATGACGAACATTAAAGTTTAGTTTAAAAATACTTGAATGTTCCAAAGAATCAACCATTATCGAGACCAAAAAGTACCAAAAGGAAAAACTGCGAGGGCAACGAGAAAAATAATAATTGAAGGGAAAAATGAGAGCACCCAAGAGTGTAAATTCTTAAAAAGACAGCAGAATCAAGGCCAGCATGGTTGATAATCTCAGTCTCAGACATCTTCAAAGCCTGAGGCATCCAGTTCAAGAAAGTAAGATATGTCTTGAATTCCAGATTCACAAACTTTCCCACAAAATTCCTGGACCTCCTCGGGCTGCTTCTAGCTCCGTTAATATACCACTTGGGAAAGTAAATTCTGTCATTGATGGGTTGAATTCTGAGCAGAGCAAAAGCCAACAAGAATGCAAAAGCAGATAATATGTTGATTAACGCAGAGACTCCAATATCACCAAGAGTGGCCATTGAAACAAAATACAGAGAAGCAGAAAGCAGAAAGGAACAAGAGACATAAAGTAGGAAAGCCGGAGGTGGGAAGTGACATATTTTTCTTATTTTATTAATAATTTTTATTGAATATTTTGTATAACACAAAATTGGCAAAGTGAGGATCGTGCATTAGCCTAATACGACTGATCTGTTAAAAGGCTGTAAAGAGTCATATTTTCATAATAGCACCACCATTCACCAAGAGTAACGTCTTTTCTCATTTTTGTTGTTTATCAAACTTGGCTGTTTTGCTGTTCAGTTACCGAGTGGTTCGGTGCTGATTGACTGCACGTGTGGTTAGTGCGTGGGTGCACGTGACAGCAAAGTCACTGTTGTTGTCATTCTTTTGAGATGAAAGAGAGAGCATGTGCTGCACCCTACTGGACCAGTTAAAGTTATGTAGTTTTTGTTCATTAAACCCCCTAAATTTGTAAAATTACAATTTTCCCTCAAGTTTTGGCCATTTCCTCCAAACATTTTATAAAGTGGAATAAATAACGGATTAAATTTAACTTCGAATTATTCTCACGACCATGAATGGTTAATCAATCCCCAATATTAGGGTAATTTTCTTATTTATCTGATTTTAAAGGTATTTGAGGCTAAATGTAATTTTAACCAACTTTAGGAGGGAATTGAACGACGACGAAGAGGGCGTTGGTAGCCTCCCACCCTTTGAACGAGACGGAGAAATGGGTAGGTATAATGATGCCTATATTATCGCCTTAAAATGAGCAACTTTGGGAAGAAAAGTGCCCAATCACTATTCACTTGTAATTATTATAATGTTGCATTGGATTCTTAAATTATGAAAGCAAATTCGTGCATTGTGTGAGTTTGTGTGCATGATCCTGCGATTGAATTACAGTTGTTAAACATTCAGTTGATTTACTATTTGTTTTTTATAAGAATAGCTGCCTAGTAGCTATGCCATGCCCACTTAATACCAGCATGATATGCTTGCTTGCTTGCTTGATTTACCTCCTTTCATCCTAGTAATAAATGAAGAAGCAATTGGGCTGCGTGTGTTTGGATGGACTTATTTGTTAATTATTTAATTTTTTTCTGCCTTTGTCCTATTTCTTTTTTTTTATAAATTTACAAGTGGTCCCTTATTGTTATTATTTATGGCTATTCTTTATATCTTTTTTAATAATTGATAATGCAATAAATAATGATTAAAAACTAAATATTATTATTATGATTATTGTTATACCATTATAACAAGTGATTAGTGAGTCAACTAAAATATAAAAGAATTAATATACATAATTATTTATGAATATAAAAATTAAGTGACAACTTTTGCAGTGTAACATGAATTGGAATTAAACGACGACAAACTGTGTAAACAATAGCATTAGCTTCCCCTTCCGTTCTTCTAATAATCATTGATATTGGAGGATTGTAATCGGATTCTGAATAAGCCAATCGGAGCCTTCCACAAGATAAGAATTTTCTTATAATAGACGAGAGAGAGAGAGAGAGAGAGACAACAGCCGTTGCAAATTGCAATATTAGGACTAATAAATAAAGAGAGGAAAAGCTCATTCATTGTGTTGGTTGAGTCCGTGACTACTGGCTCCATTCCAAGGCTTCACGAGTTCTAGATAAGTTGAAAATGAATTTTGACAAGAGCAGTTCAAACCCACCCACATTCGATACCCTCTCAAGCAGGGGATGAATTTTATTATTATCTAGAATTCTCATATCAAATAATAATATTAAACTATTAATTTATTTAATCTTTTAGAATTAATTAATAGCAACTCTACAAGAAGAATATTAATTAAGTAAAATTAAGTGTATAATTATTGTTTTAATTTAATTAATTATATTTCTTAAAAAAAAAGTCATTATAGGATAGTCAATCTTAGACAATTTTTAATAAATTATATATATATATATTAAATTTTATTCTTTAAGAAAATATTAGAGGTTTAATATTAATCTACCTTATCGTAGGACTAACAATGAAGGCAGTGGACTTTATACCTAAACTTTGAGTTTTTAATTTAATATTTTAATTAATTCTCTAATTTCTAATTTTATAAAAAGTTACACTTGGGCTTCCTCTTTAACATGCATCTTCTGATCTTCTCGTGTTCGTCCCTGCATTTAGGTTTAGATATTTTGGGCTTTTGTTTCTCTTTTGTTTTAAAGTTGGCCCAAACAAATTAATTTTGAAAATAAACTAATGGATCAATAACAAATTAATGGGCTTGCTCATGTATTCACTGTAGAATTTGATAATTTTGAAATTGTAGAGAGATAAATGTGGTAAGGAGGTAATTCAGATATTCAGAAAATAGAGAAGAAAGTATTGTAGGAATCAAGCAAAGTGGTAATTTTGAAATTTAGTATATTATTGTCCGAACAAAAACAAAAGGCTCCGTACACTACAGGAAAGATAGTCAATAACATTACATCGAACTAATTGCGATAACCAGTAATGGCAATACCTAAAGTAGGAGGGGAAGTAAATGTAAGAAATTTAACGGATGCGCGTGTTTTATATAGGTTGTAGCACTTCATACCACAGATACTCTTCAATCATCAAGCTCCAATCATCCGTTTCTCTCGTAAAAGCTGCTTCGGGTTCATCAGCCGACATCAAAAGTTGTTCAATTGATCGGATCCACTCATCTGTTGCAGAATGTGAATTTCCCATTTCATCACTTCTAATTGCTTGAATTGATAAATTTTCGTCCTGAGTTTCCACTCCATGCAGAGTTGACAGCGCTTCCGTTGCTTTGTTGTCAGCCAAGACCACCTCTCTTGAAAGTTGTTTGCCGTAATCAATCGCTTTGTTTTCCATATTTTCTCTCTGATTATTCATTCTAATCAGTCGCATTCTGTCGCAAATAACACAATCTTGTAAACCTAAACTTACGTGGTTGCGGTGAACCAACACTTTTGCTTTCTTGTTCTGTATTTTACAAAGCACGTAATCACAACTCTCCTCGCCGGAAGCCAACGCAAACTCATGCATTATCCAATCGCTTTTCTTTCCGTTGATCTTGAAAGAGAAAGTTTTCTTGAAACCGAGCACGGTGTTTCTGTCGTTGCTATCAACAATCTGTTTTGCAGAAGTCCCACCATGCCACGTTCCACCGCCAGCAACTCTAGAAATCCTCCTTTTGCCTGTCTTCTTCAGAGTTGTGAAACAGTACCATATGTTTTGATAACTATCGTTAAAAATCTCCCATGGTGCCTCTTTTCCGTATAGGTCACACTCTATAATAGAATTCGGTGCAAGTGCTTCTCCACGAACCTTTTTCTGAAGAAAACATTTGACAAGTTCTTCTTCAGTGGGTTTGAACCTGAACCCTAATCCTAATTGCAGTCTAGTCTCCATCGTAATTTGTAGAATTGTTTTTTAGTCTCTCTTGTTTCTTCTCAATGCAGCCACTTAATGAAGGTATTTATAGGACAGAATTGATGAAATTGATCATAAATGGAATAGAACTTGTTTCTATCTAAATGTAATGAAGATTTATTTATTTCCTAATTATTTTCAAGTTTATCTTCTAGTCTTGTTTTCAAATGTAATAAGAATATACGTATTTCCTAATTATTTTTTAAGTTTATCTTCAAAGAGTTACGTGTTTCCTTATATCTGGTATACATGTTTTCCAATCAACCAAGCTTTGATTGCCCCCGGTGGTGGAGAATTGCAGTTAAACAAAAAGAAAAAAACGATGACAGAGGAAGAACTTATGGCTTTAACTGGTCTAGTAGGGTTTATAAAAAGTTACACTTGGGCTTTCTCTCTAACATGCATCTTCTGATCCTCTTGTGTTCGTCCCTGCATTTAGGTTTAGATATTTTGGGCTTTTGTTTTTCATTTGTTTTAAAGTTGGCCCAAACAAATTAATTTTCAAAATAAACAAATGGATCAATAACAAATTAATGGGCTTACTCATGTATCCACAACCCCACTTAACTAATTAAGTTCGGGCCTTAATGCAAATAAACCAGGGTCAATGACAAAAATACCAAAACATCATAAACTTTCAAGTTCAATAAAACATTAGGACTTTTATGTAATTCTCCAGAAAAAGGGTTTTGTCCTTTTCTTGTCAATAGTAGCCCTTCGCTAAATCACATGCGCGATTTCTTTTGCACCGTCAATCCCTTCCGTTTTCCTCCGTCTACTGTTTACAATTTTATTTTTATTTTTTTTACAGTTTTCAATTTAATAATTACAATACAAATCCTACTTTCTATGAAATATAAAATAATAAATCGACATTATACCATTACTTCTTTTATCACAATCCCAAAACAAAAATACAAAAAACCTCTTACCATGAATTAAAAGCTATAAACATTTATCAAATAATTAATAAAATTAATAATATTGATTAAACAAAATATTTTTAGTTTGTAAGCCACACGACATATCTAAACCACACAAAATGAAAATATTATACACGTAATAAAAATAAGTTGGTTCTGATTGTTGGAATATAAAAATTTTAAAATGTTTTATTTATTTTAATACAATATATTATGGAAAAATATTTTTTTATTTTTATTATATGTATAAGGAAATAAAAATTTTCTCAAAAATATTGATATCTTCTTTATTATTCTTAGTTTCTACTTTCGTGCGTGGACACATTTTTTATTGATTACGTGAACCGTGATATATTTTTTCAAAAAAAAACTATGTTTCTTTTAGAAGGAAAAAAGTATATGATTTTTTTTCTTTTTACTGTCTTTGTATAGGTTACACATTTAACCTAAGTCATTAGTTGGGTTTGAATTAGTAAAGAGACTTCAACCCATGAGTTTTCTAGCTCTAATTTAAAAGACTTAGACAATTATATAATCTTCTAAATTTACCCAAGCTATTTCACTAAAAATCTAAGGTTGCGATCTTAAAAGACCTTGTATATATAATAAAGTTTATTTAATTTATTATTTTTTTTAAATTAAATTTTAACTTGTCATAAATCAATAATATCCATTTGTTTAATCATCCATTCAATGTTCCTAATTAAATTAGGATTATTGCAAGTGTTATATCTGTTTAATTTTTTTTTACTTCAAGTCATTAAATTGCTCTATTGATTATTTATAATATTTTTATATTTGTAAATAAATATTATTATCCAATAAACAATTTTATTGAATAAATTGCAACTGCATGTTTAAATAATCAAATACTATAAATAATTTGGGTAAGTATTATTTATATAAATTTTATATCACAAATATATGTTCTACGATCTATAAAATTATATCTCTAAATCATCGAGATTTCAATGTATAAAAACTCTTACGCTGTGATATCTCAAAAGACATAATCTATGAATGCAATTCGTCATTTGCTTAAGATTAACATCAATCATACTTATTAAACTTTATAAGAATTAATATCAATAATATTTATTTAACTAGATTTTATTCACGTTAATCTAGTTCAATATGTAATGAATATATACTTAATTTTTTTATTTGAAATCTTTACTTTAATAATTAAGATTTGCTTGTAATAGGAAAGTTACAGCCTTATATTAATAAATATCTATTTCATAAATGATTGTGAATAGTTTTTTATTTATAAAAATTTATAATTTATATATTTTCATATTAACATCTTTTACTTAATAAATAAATTATATATTTTATAAATAAGAGCTTATAAGTATTTATATACGCTCAATAATGTATGTAAATAAAATGTATTAAAAGAAAATGTTTAACCAGAGATGTTTTAAAGATACAAATTATAATATTCTAATCCTATCAATGACTTATTGAGTGTTCTGGCATGCATGTGGCTTCAAAGCTAGCTAGTTATTAAGTGGCTAGCTCTCGACTTTCAAAGTGTCAAAGTTGTGGGATTTTTGAAATGGCCATAATCAGATTACGTAAATAACCATAGAGGTAAGTTCTATGAGACAAATAATCGTAACTTTACTTATGGGTAAGTTCTGCTTCAAAGCTACCTCGGAAAAGACTACATCCAGATTTGCTTAATTATTCAAAGCATGCTACTAAAGTGCTCTCTTGCAGAAGTAGAAAATCCGTAATTTCTCTCTTTAATTACTATTTTAGTTTTTCTAACAATCAACAAAGAAATCTAAGAGAGATTCCTTACCTTAAACTGGTCAAGTTTTCTATCTGCGTCGACATATACAATCAATGTTTACCACGTTTCTAACAATCATTATCCCCATGCTGTTGTAGGCAATTTCTGGTGTAAAATTAGCTTTTCCGGGTAGCATTCTTGCCTAATGGTCATGAAACTTCCTTGATTTACTGCGGATTATCAAGTGTTAACCCGTTGCATTTATATTGTGCGTATATGTTTAAAGGGATAGACTATGCGATTATGTGCTCTGCGTAAGCTTATTGACACACTTTCCATTCTTGCAGGCAAGCTGATCGTGCGTTGCCCCCTGTCCCCCGAGCAAATACCAAAATATCAGCTGTTGTACAGGTATTTGTAGAAGGTGCCAGCTTTCAGACTCCATGTTCATTTTCCTGTGAGTGCAAATACGGCAAAATGCTCAAGTGGGAACAGGATTGGTGTACTAAGAGGATTCGAGGTTGACAATTCCAACATTTCGTTAGCCGGTGTTGACGCAATTGGAGCATTTGGTAACAACTAACATTATTCAAATAAAAAAATAAAAATAAAAAGCTTTGTACGTTTCAAATTCTGTGCAAAATGAAAAAATTGAACATCCAACTTGGAAGTCAGTTGGTGTTCCAGCTTATTTTAACAACTCCAGACTCGTCTTATTACTAAACAGTTTCTAGTCTGCAGCAAGGCACGTGGTCTATTGTAATATAAGTTACATCGTGGTACCAGGTTGTTCGACAATATTTCTACTTACCACGGCAACAGCTTTCTTATTTTAAAATGAGCACTCGTAATATAATAATTTTGAAAATCAATCAGTCCATTCTCGGACATAAAAACAATGATACGCAAAGGGCTGAATCTACAGAGCATCCTTTGACAAGAGACCGTCACTTTTGACTGTTCGTGCATTGCACAGTTCATCGACACAGTCCCCTCTCTCGAAAACTGCTGCAGCACCCATACCTGAGCCTGCAATGATAATAAACATTTGGATGGTTTGGCATTGAGAAGAAGAAAATGGCGGGAAGAAACGAGGGTGACTACTTGCCATCAACTGGATTCTATATTCCACTAATTGTTCAAAGATCAAGACATTGATAATGTCTACTAGGTTTTCCTAGTCCTCCAGTCGTTCCACAATAACAATTCATCACATCCTTATTCTCTCACGCATTTCTACATTTTGGTTGTTAAGAGAGAGAAAGAAGTACCTATACACATCGAGATCACTCCAAAGCGGCAGTCTTTGCCACGGCGCTTCATCTCATTCAATAGAGTTGCAACACAGCGTGCACCTTATACACAAACAGTAGGCATCTTAAATTTATGGCAGACCAAAATAGAGCTTCTCAACACCAAAAACACATTACGTTATTTTTCCGCAAATGCAATGCTCTTGACATTGTTTACAACACATGATTCTATATAACATGCAGTTTTACAGAAATTTGTGTTGTGTGTGAGCTTGTATAATTTTCTGCTTTCTGTAAACAACTTGCAACAATGATAAACAAACCTGTAGCGCCTAGTGGATGCCCAAGAGCCATTGCACCTCCATTAACATTGACCCTTTCAGGATCTAGCTCCAGTTTCTTAATACAATAAACATACTGGGATGCAAATGCCTGAACAAAGAACAAATTTCTTAGCCAAAAGGTCTTGTCCTTGAGCTAAATTTTACCGTGATAATTACAACAATTATTCGAACCCAATACCTCATTTATCTCAAACAAGTCAATATCATCAAGCTCAAGTTCTGCAGACTTTACTGCAGCAGGTATTGCAACAGCTGGGCCTATGCCCATGACAGCAGGATCTACACCAACAGCAGCAAAACCTCTGGCAGGAAACCACATTACATTGCAAGGTCCAAGAATGCAAATTTTTGACCCCATTTCTCTCTAAAAGGTACAGTCAGAGAAATCTAATTGTTTCCAATCTGATAAATCAAATTCCTAAAGTGAGAGAAAGAGGTCCTTTATCTAAAAGTTTTATAACAGTATTCAATCCTGTCATATTTTGAACCTAGTCTAAACTATCAAACTGAGTAAGCCCTTTCAACTCAAGATTGTTGTGTGTTAATCTCTATCAAACCAATTATAAAACTTGTTCATCTTACCTGAACACACCAAGAATCGGAAGTCCCTTCTGCATGGCCACATTTCTCTTCATAAGAAGAACTGCTCCAGCTCCATCGCTCACCTGGCTAGCATTCCCTATGATACATTTTGCAAACACAATTCAAACCAAAGTGAATGAATATGGTGATTCTGACTGACAAAATTCACAAGTGCAACCATTTTAGATACCAGCAGTTGTGGTTCCATCCTTTTTGAATGCAGGCTTCAGCTTTGCCAGATCTGCCATGTTGGTGTTTGGCCGAATTCCATCATCCACAGAAATTGTCACACACTTCTCTTCTCGAGTTTTTAGGTCTACAATCTGAATAGAATGGGTATCAGTTATACAGAAAATTTTAGAAAAAAATTTGTACAGTAAAATTCACCACTGAATTTACCTTGGTATGAATTGGGATAATTTCATCTTTAAATTTACCAGATGCAGTTGCAGCAGCAGCACGTCTATGAGATTCAACCTATTCCATTACAAATATAAGGCATTTCAGCTAATACATAATATGTTTGCATCAAAAGACAATATCATATTGAAAGATTCATATACTCACAGCAGCCATATCTTGGTCTTCCCGTGTCACACCATACTGCTGTGCAACATTTTCAGATGTAATACCCATAGGAAGAAGACAATCTCGAGCTTGAGCAAAGATTTCTACCTGTTAACACTTCAAATTAGTTGAAGGAACTATTTCACAGAAATGATGAAATGAAAAAAGTCTCATAGTTGGTAGAGTTTGAATATACTTTTGGGTTAACTTGGCTAAAAGTGCCAACAGAATTCACCGTCATGCTCTCCAACCCAGCTGCAATGCCTGCATTGAAAGTGAAATTGGGTAATAATTTTAATCATTCTAGCATCAGTTTTAGCAGTGCAAAAGGGAAAAATGGTGTAAGCAAAAAATTTGAATAACTCTTACCAATATCATATAATCCTGCTTTTATAGATGTAGCAACATCAGCAACTGCCTGTAAGCCAGATGAACACTGCCTGTTCACGGTTTTGAGAGGCACCGTTTCTGGGATAACAGATACATCATATACCCAAGATCTAGAAGAATTTGTATATGACAGCATCCTAAGTTTTCCAAAAACTCCATTTAATATGACCAGATTGCATAATGAAAAGCAAGTGCAATTTTAACAATTTTATTTCCATCTTGAGTGCAAACACAAGCCACAAAAAAGTATGTGAAGAAGAAACATAATGAATAACATACCAGGGAATCCAGCATAAAATGCTGCCATCCTACATTCTATGGCTCTTTGTGAGCCAGGAGCCAAAACGGTACCAACAACTATATCCCCAACTTCACTGGGGTTCAACTTTGTCTTCTCTATCAATGCCTGCACAGAGAATCTCTCACATGATATATAAAGAAAAATAAATGGTAATAACGAGAAACTGTAGCTCCCCCAAAATTGTAGTAAGGTCATATCCAAAATCAATATTAATCATCCCTTATCAAAACCTTCAAACAAAGTCATTTCCAAGACAACTAGATCAGTGGCGTCAAACCTTCAGAAGAGGTGCAAGCAGATCATCAGCAGGGGTATCCTTGAAGCCTCCACGCTTTGCCTTGCAAATTGCAGTACGGTGTGCACTGTTTGGCATTTTTTTTTAAAAATACCATTAAATTTCAGGATTTCAATAAAAATTCATCAATAGCTGAATATGGCATCATACAATTATCCACAAAACAAATTAACTTACGCCACAATTACTACATCGTCACCAAAAGCAGCCTTCCTATCGTATGCAGCACTGTCCCCAGCCGCACAAATTGAAGCCTTCGACCAAGTAAAACACAATCAGTATGACGAAATATATTTCTTACTAAGTAAAAGTCAAAACTGTGATAAAGAAGAATAAAGATCTAGCCACAATATCCTATGAATTAAGTGCAAACGACCACTGCTTGTTTAACTAACTTTTGAAGAAAAATAAAGGCATCGATAAATGAAATTTGACCATATTCCAGGTGATAAATCAAATCTTACAATTTCTTCAGAGATTAAAACAAAAAAGCGCATAACAATAATTACTAAAAATGAAGCATAACATATAATATATATATATATATATATATAATTTAAAAAAAAAGAGGATGATTACATTGAAGTAAACTTACAGACACAGCAGGGTATTGATTGGTTTGTGAAGAAGAGGGATGTAAATGTTGAAGCAGAATTTTCTGTCTGTTGAATGCTTTCTCCATCTCCTTACCTCTCAAGTCTCAACATCCAATTCTGTGAAATGATGCTGGACAAACAGATCTGGGATATCTTATGTGTATATTAAATAATAATAATAAAGTGACCAATGATTATAGTGAGAGAGATCTACGGTTGAGGGTAGGTTTTAAGTTTGGTGACGTTTTCCATCCACATTCGAGAGTTGGTTTATTTCACATTTTTCGTACATCTCCGGTCCGCTGTCGCTGTTCTCCATTTATTACAAAAGTTTATGTTAAATTAAAAAGTCGGGTTGCTTCCTTGGTCAGGTGTAATAAATAAATAGAGAATAGAATAGAGGGGTGTGATTGAAATTTGGAAGCAAAACCCGGGGACGGAGGGAGCCCAAGAGAGAGCGTACACTGTTTTATTATTTATTTATTTATTTTTCCGATGCGTTAAATGCGGTTTCAAATCTCTGCTAAAAGAAGAAACTACCGTGCTTTCTTGAATTTTATATAATTTTTTATATTAAATATTAATTTATAAATTAAAATTTCTTACGCTTAATTGCATAAAATGCTTGTGCAAATTATCAACATCTTAAATTAAGAGTTTATTATAATAAATATTTAATGTAATAAATTTAAAAATCCTTCAAATTTAATTGCATAGGATTTTACACTGCCCATTTTTCAAGCCTACGGACTAAGTACTCAATCTTGATAAAAAAAAATTATATTTTAGACCAAAATATCCTAATTATATTATTATTTTATTTCATTTGTTTTGAATACTATATGCACATTCTATTAAGGAAAAAGAAAATAAAAATATTATCTATCTGATCTTTATAAAATAGTCTCTCGTCATTTTTTTTTGTAGAAGCTTAAGATGAGTGAAATCATTAGTATTCTCCTTTAATTTTATTAAATGTTAATATGTAATTTTTCAGTGTATATTAAAATTATTAAGCAATGTCATATTAATAATATACGTAGATATTGGATTATGAAAATTTTTAATGAATTATTTAAATTTCAGACATGTATAAAAAGTATATATATATAGAGAGAGATAGATAGATAGATAGATTTAGATTGTCATTCTATCTATTGTCAAAAAATTTGATGTTCAAAAATATCAAGAAATTATAAAGTTTTAAAACGTCACAAAATTTTAATGTTTTCAATATGGATAATTTTTTATTGTTGTAAACAAAATATTTTATTATAATATATATATATATATTATCATCAATTATTATATATATTAGTCTCCACTTATTATTATTATCCTATTCATAATAATGTTTAGTAAGAGATATTTAAAAATAGTATTCAACTAATTAAATTTACTATTTTAAGAACATTATTACATTTATTAAATACAAAGCTATACGTAATAATAAATGTTATATATCTATATATATTGAAAAATTTTTTACAGTTACAAGTACATAATAGTTAATCTTATAGTGAATTAATTTGATTTTTAAAGTATTTACCATAAATTTTATAAACAAGTAAATATACGATTTTGTAACTAAGAGATTGTTTAAGAATTTTTCACTACAGAATTTGTGGGATGTTATCGTTCACTTGTGTTGCAATATGATTCTACAAGTTAAGTATTAACTTATATGAGTTATATGCATGAAAAATATTTGTTAAAATATCATATTTTAATGTTCTCATATCGTGTGTGCGTTTGTTATGTGTGTGTATATATATATATATATATATGTATATAGTATTATTTTCAATTCTTTTATGCAAAACTAATTAATAATTTTGAAATTGTAGAAAGATAAAGGTGGTAAGGAGGCAAGTGGTAATTCAGATACTCAGAAAATAGAAAAGAAAGTATTGTAGGAATCAAGCAAAGTGGTAATTTTGAAATTTAGTATATTATTGTCCGAACAAAAACAAAAGGCTCCGTGCACTACAAGAAAGATAGTCAATAACATTACATCGAACTAATTGCGATAACCGGTAATGGCAATAACTAAAGTAGGAGGGGAAGTAAATGTAAGAAATTAACGGATGCGCGTGTTTTATATAGGTTGCAGCACTTCATACCACAGATACTCTTCAATCATCAAGCTCCAATCATCTGTTTCTCTCGTAACAGCTGCTTCGGGTTCATCAGCCGACATCAAAAGTTGTTCAATTGATCGAATCCACTCATCTGTTGCAGAATGTGAATTTCCCATTTCATCACTTTTAATTGCTTGAATTGATAAATTTTCGTCCGGAGTTTCCACTCCATGCAGAGTTGACGGCGCTTCCGTTGCTTTGTTGTCAGCCAAGACCACCTCTGTTGAAAGTTGTTTGCCGTAATCAATCGCTTTGTTTTCCATATTTTCTCTCTGATTATTCATTCTAATCAGTCGAATTCTGTCGCAAATAACACAATCTTGTACACCTAAACTTATGTGGTTGCGGTGGACCAACACTTTTGCTTTCTTGTTCTGTATTTTACAAAGCACGTAATCACAACTCTCCTCGCCCGAAGCCAACGCAAACTCATGCATTATCCAATCGCTTTTCTTTCCGTTGATCTTGAAAGAGAAAGTTTTCTTGAAACCGAGCACGGTGTTTCTGTCGTTGCTATCAACAATCTGTTTTGCAGAAGTCCCACCATGCCACGTTCCACCGCCAGCAACTCTAGAAATCCTCCTTTTGCCTGTCTTCTTCAGAGTTGTGAAACAGTACCATATGTTTTGATAACTATCGTTAAAAATCTCCCATGGTGCCTCTTTTCCGTATAGGTCACACTCTATAATAGAATTCGGTGCAAGTGCTTCTCCACGAACCTTTTTCTGAAGAAAACATTTGACAAGTTCTTCTTCAGTGGGTTTGAACCTGAACCCTAACCCTAATTGCAGTCTAGTATCCATCGTAATTTTTAGAATTGTTTTTTAGTCTCTCTTGTTTCTTCTCGAAGCAGCCACTTAATGAAGATATTTATAGGACAGAATTGATGAAATTGATCATAAATGGAATAGAACTTGTTTCTATCTAAATGTAATGAAGATTTATTTATTTCCTAATTATTTTCAAGTTTATCTTCAAAGAGTTACGTGTTTCCTTATATCTGGTATACATGTTTTCCAATCAACCAAGCTTTGATTGCCCCCGGTGCTAGAGAATTGCAGTTAAACAGAAAGAAAAAACCGGAAGAAGAACAACCCAAAAAAATGAGTAAAAAAGAAATCTGATAAAATTTCTAATAGCATATGCTATTTTAGGAAAATAACAGTTACAAAGGAAACTGAATTTTGATAATCACAAAAGTCCTCAAAATTGTAGACATGGTAAGTCTATGTCAGAATAAAATTTATCTGATATGGAGTAACAAGCTATGTTAAGATGTTTAACATGTGATGATAAAAAGATGAAAACACATACTGGTACTTATTGCCGATGTTATATTATTCAACTTTGAAAGTTGTTGATTGCAAATACTCATTTCCTTAACTTGGAATAATTGTACATTGACAGTCGGATTCTTGTGTCTGTATGTACCATACCCAATCCAGTGAATAAAATGATAATAATATTATGTTTGCTGTCGTGGATTTTACTTTTCTTTTCGTCAATAGACTTTTCAGTCTAGTTGTTATAATAAATTTATTATAAGCAACACAACAACATGTAATTTCTCTACTGAAGAAAATATTTATGGGACGGACTAAACAGACAAAACCCATTACGTCAAGCGAGCATCAGCTACAGCTTCCCCTCCCAGCCCCTGTCCTCTTCTCTTTGAACTACTCTGTCTGTCTCTCTTCAGATTCTGACAGAGAGAGAAAACTCATTGGATTGGATTGTCAGGATCAGATGCATACGACCACTTTTAGTCGGCCAGAAATACACTTGCTTTGAGGTGACGCAGACACATTCTATTTTATTATTATTTTTTTAAGTTGGTTAAAGCTCTCTAGTGAGCCAAGATCGGGAAACCCTCGTCTGAATAGCAAGTAAAAACGACATGGTTGGTATTTTCTCAAGGTTTTCTGCTGGCAGAGCTGGTCATCGGCGAGCTCAAAGTACCCTTGTAAGTCTCTTTAAAACGTTATGGAAATTTTTATACTAAACATGTACATATATTGATTCTATTTTTAAGGTTCGTTTAGTTAGGCTTGCGGGTTTTTTATGACTTAGGTTAACCTTTCAATTCGCGGGGTTTTCCCTTATTTCCCCTTTGGGGTCTCCAAATTTGTACTTTCTTGAATCGATTTTACTATCTATAGTGTTTTCTTTCCCCCCACCCCCCTCTTTTTTTTTGGTTATTAAATAAAAATGGTTTTGATGGTTTGACCATTTGCAGTTAATTAGTTATTGGCAAGCCCTTAATTTTTAAATTCTTGGATTTCAATTTTACTGGGAAGCCTGATACTCTTGTTCCTTATGATAACGTTCTTCTTAGTGTTAAGTGTCAATTGTTTGAAGGAAGAATTTAATCTTTTTTTATCATGTTTTGTGGATTTGGCTTACTTCAATTACTTTACTTTTTGGCTTTCTTTTGGTTGGTTTGATTCTCCATTAATGAATCATTCTTAAATTGATTATTTACATCGAACAGGATGAAAGAGAAGTGTTGCCTCCAAATCCCGGAGTTGCAGGTGGGGTTACTGCCACAGCTACTCATGGAATAGAAGTAGCAGTTGAGTTTAAGCCTGTTGAACACCCTATTGAACCTCTTGACAATGATCGACCAATTCAATGGCCGCAACCTGAACCTTCAATTCTCAATGTAAGTCTGAATCTTGTCATTTCTATTCTATAAATGTGTATGCATACTTTCATATATGAAAATCTGATTTTCAATATGTTTTTCCCTGGATTGGATGAATTAGAGATCATTGGAGGACAAGTTTGTGGGATTTTGGCTTGTCTTGATACCTCAGAAGATATACAAATGAGTACTTGTATTCTCTTGTGGATTTTAAAATGGGACACATATTGATTGGATCATAGTAGTCATATCAAGATATATGGTAATTACTTTGTAGTTCTGCATACTAGGTTCAATAGAAAGTCTTAATTCGTTTAGCTTCCAAGTTGCAGTGTGAGGCAGACCATTTCATAGTCTAAACCAACTTAATCTGAGCATCTATAGTTGTAAGTGTCAGAAAGAAAATGATTACAAACTACATTTATTGCATATGTTCTATCATGTTATTCAATCTGGAAAACTATTTTCACTCATCACATCTGGCTTTTGTCTCCAATTAGTGGTTCTTATCTGGACGTCTCTATGTTAGAAGCTATCAAAATGATGGCCTGTTTATTTTGGAGTTCTTGTTCTGTCATATAACCACATGTTGTACATTTTATGTAAATTATAATCAATGTAGCTGAATTGTCAAATTCGTTCAACTTTGATTAAACATTTTGTGCAGCAGAACACTTCTTGACTGTTTAGAATATTCAAAGCTTGACTGTTAAACTTGACCTGTTAAATTCCTTCTTTTTGGGAGTGAACTGGGCTTTTATATCTTATCTGTTGGGATCAAATGCTAAATTAAAGTGTGCCGCATTGGATTGTGTGTATTTGAAACCATAAAGCTTATGCTGAAAAAGTTCTCTTTGTTGCCCTGGGTTTAAAAGTGACGTCATCTAGAATTGTTTATGCCTATGTGCTTGCTGGATGTAGATATTGATATAATTGTTCGTAATTTGGAATGATGGATTTAGTTGCAAGTTTTAAGAAATATATATACATGTATGTATGTATGTATTCACTTTATGTATGTACTTACTCATAGACTTATATATAATCACATTCTTCATTGCCACATCACTTATGGACTGCCTCTACCACAACTTTGCTGTCCTGAACTCACACCACATCATCATCCATACGTAGGAGGACCACTACAGTCACCATTTCCACTACTAATCATCATTACCAACTTTAGCCATTTTCACTGCTGCTTCTACCAACATCACACTTCCATTGCTGATAATACCACCCACTGCAACTTCATCAATGGTTGAACTACTTTAACTCTAGCAAGATCACCTTTGATTGAGAACTTTGAACATTTTAACGTTTTTAGATTGTGATGGTGTAACAAATTTGTGGGATGAATCATGTATATGTTTCAAATCTAAGTTTCATTTATTAAATCTAGGAGTGTGGTATGACCCCTGTGGCATGATCTCGACTTGTATACAATCAACAGAATTTGAATTGGAGCTAGATTCTGCAGAATTGGAAATATCTAATTGGCTTTACTGTTTGAAAGGTTATGTTTCAGCTGCAAACATGCAGCACAAGCTTATTTAGAAATGTGTTGTGTGCCAAAATTATCATCAAGACAACTGTAGAAAAGGCTGTGTGGCTCATTATATTCCATTGTGACTTTTGATTTGGGCATTCTTCATTATTAAAAAAATTAATCTGGATAGGCATGCAATAGGCTTGTGCAGAAAAGCTCAATGGGAATTTTATGTCAAATAATGATACAAGATGAAGATAATAGATGAAATGTGCTCTGTATGCATTTGTGTGGGCTGGTCTGTGCTCATACAGGAGATATCTATTGTCATGCCCATACTTCTGTGGGTACAAATGTTAAAATTAATGATTCTGATAATGAGATTTTGCTTTAAAAGGATGGAAGAATATGGAAGGAGCGAGTATCAGCAGGCATGAGAAGAAGAGCCGACTTGCCAGTTATGAAGGACGGAGTGACCCTTGAATCTGAAGCTGTTGGGGCGAAACCACAGCCAACTAATCGCATGATTCTGCCGTCTCTCAGTGCTCCTGAACACAATTTACTTAATCTACTCGAAGAATGTAATGTTTCTGGGATCTAAAACTTAGCAGTGATTCTTGATAGAATTTCAATAATTTCCCTATATATATATATATATATATTATTGGTGTTATTTATGTTTTCTTTTTCTCATTACTCTTGTTTAGTTTATGTGATTTACCCATAATGTATACTCAGTATATTTCTGGATAAATCACAGTCAAAATATATACATGTACTAAATCCTGTTAAAGCTTCAATTTATACTCAATACTTTCAGCTTCTTGAATTTGATCAGTGTTGTGATGCCACTTGTGTATTTGTTGATGTTCAGATTCTGAAGAAATACAGTTTTTGCAGGTTTTTAGCTTGCCATTGTTATTGTTTGCTTATTAAGATGATGCATTCGTAGCAATATTTGTTTCACAGCTAGGGAAAATTAAACCGTGGGACTGTGATTTGAAATCTTGTGATTGTTGTTTGCTAAGAAAGGCTATTATGTGTTTATTTGAAATATTTGTGCTTCTGTCGTATTTTTAAAAGAATAGTAGGAAAGGATTTGATAAATATTACTTTTTTTTTAATAAAAAAATTGTTTATAATTTATATCCGTGTAATTTCATCTCGTAACAGTTACAGCCTGGAAGACACATCAACTAAATATCAAATATAGGCCTGTATCCTTGACCTCAATATTGAGCAAAGCCTGTATTCCTTGCCAGAAATGGCAGAAGCCATTCTTCCAAATTCTGCTGGATAAAATAAATAGCCTGATCCTCGCCCTGCTACTGAGCTTGACGTTTTTACCAGTGTTCTAGTGGTTTGACACTGCAACAGTGTACTACTGTTCAGTGTAAAATTTTTCCTGTGTTTTAAAATTTTATTAGATCTATGAGCAGATGACCAAGTATACCCGTTTTACTCGAGAAATCTTTCTTCCATTACGGGATTCATGAATGTCACAATCGTAACATTAAATGAAAAACAGGTGGGGGCTAATAAAATCAATCACGTACTCCATGCATTTGGTGGGTGGACGGGACTTGACCTCAAGGCTGGAATGAATATGAACTGCATAAATAACTAGGTGAAGCTGAGTTATTCAGAAGATGAAGAAGATAAGAAAGTTCAATTATTTCCATAATTAAATAGTAAGAGAAACTTAGCATAAGATTAAAAAACGGACTAGCAATGTCAACTACTACATTAGCATGTAAAAATCAAAAGACTTGAGTATCCATCTATACAGGTAATTTGGGAATAAGAAACAGTTGTTCTGTCTCTCCTGTTGCTGTAGGATCAACAAGGTGTTTCCGAGGCCCCCGAAAGCTTCCGTGATTAATCTGCAGCTTCCGCTGCCAAATATGATTTTCTCCGACCGTAGCATCAGCAGCTGCTTCAGAATGGTTGATTGTTAAGGAGGAGAAGAGAATGAAGAAGAAAAGAGCAAGGAAAACACGCAAGGCCTTCATCATATGATACGAAAGCTTTGGATGTAGAGGGCCAATTTTGATTGATATATAAAAGATGAAAAAGGTTTGATGAGGTAACTTTTTCTTTCTTTCTTTTTTTGTTTTTGGTTAACTTTGCTTTGCTTGGAAGTCACTCTCCAATGGAATGATTTCACCACCCACCCTCCATTGGCATGTATTGATTGCAATTGCATGGTTTTGGTTTTGGTTTTGGTGGTGGGGTATCATATGAATGATTCTATTACATGACCATACCCATACCCATACCGATACTCATTCCCTTCAATATATATTTTATACAATACATGCGATCTGATTATGAAAAGTGTACAATTAACATGCTTTCAGAAAAAATGATTGTTAATGCCTACTTGCATGGAATATGTGAGACACCATGCGAGATCTCTCCACACACACACACACACATAAATAAATAAATATTATATTGCATTGCATTGTATTGTATAACATAGTGGATTAGAATTGCCTTATTATCGTCTATGGGATTTGTTCAACTAATCAAGTCAACATCATGTGAATATTACTAAGATTTAAATATTTCAAATATTAAGCATATGAATATTAACCAAACATTCAAACCTTTTATACTACCACATTAACAAAGTTTTATTAATTAAAATTCTTGATTATTATTATTATTATTATCCTATTAAGATTTCTTTTTTGTAATTACTCATTTTTTATTCAATTTTTAATTCATTTTATTTTAATATTTTTTTGATATTGTATTAAACTTAATATTTACAAGAGTAAATTTTCAATTCTTTCGTGTATTGTAATACTCTTTTAAGTAATATTAGTGATGCAAGCTAGCTATATTTATATACATATTGAATACAATAAATTTATATTATTGTGGGTGTCATCTAACAAAAATAAAATAAATTATTATGAAAATTTTTTATACTGTTTTATGTTTTTTTATAAAAAAATTACTGAAAATTTCTTTTTCTATGTTTTCATTTTTGCCAGGCAATTATAAGCTTACCCTCCCTATTATTAACAGGGAGATCATTTTAATTGTTAAACAATTCTCTTTACTCGTAAAGTCAATTTTTTTTTAAATTATATTTTATTATAAATTTGACGAACCTTACGTGAATGCAAAAGTTTAATTTTGTCGTACTTTTTTTGGTAGTTACAACTTTTATTAAATAAAAAATATCTATCATATAATTATTTTTAATTTTAAATATTAAAATTTTAATTCTAAAATAATTTATAATAAATAAAATTTAATAAAAAAATAATTTTACACTGAATATTTATTCAATTACAAGAATTTTTGTAAGATAGAATATTTATTTACAAAAGAGACATCTATTATGTTAAAACTCAACTGTTTTGAGATTAGTTTAATTATGTATGAAATTTGATCATTATACAATAATGGCATAATAAAGTAATGCATTAATTATATTACCTACCAAAAAAAAATAAAATAAAATTCTTTTAATAAATTTTAAGAAATGAAAATAATAAAATAACTTGTACAAATAAAAGTTCATCAAATTATACTACTACTCACTCCTCACATCAGTATGGTAGAAGGGTGGGTTTCACTGAAGAAAAAGTGAGAGACTTCCTTGGCCTGGGGTTAAAGGAACTAGGACTTTAGTGTGGACCCAAGGATTTTGGTGAGGGAAAAAAAAAGTAATGCATGACAAGTGACAAATGCTAAGAACTTAAAGAACCTAGTTGGAATCTTGGCACATGCAATGAATTTTAAATTCATATAACTGTATACATGTGAGTGTACAATAATTCATTTTGCATTTGAAAAAAATTTTAAAAATAAAATCAATAATATTAAATTATAAAATAATTGAGTCAAGAAAAAAAATTACTAAAAAGAATTAATATACAATAAATTATTTTAAAAAATTATATTATTAATCGAGTTAATGTAATAAATCACGAACAAAAATAATTTTTTTGATAATATTAAAGTTTTATTTTTAATAAAATTTAATTATGTATATATTTATTTATTAAAATTATTATCTAGTATAGAAAAAATTTTAAAATAAATAAATATATTAATTAATTCATTCTTTATAATTTAATAGTTAAAAAGTGTTTTCTTTAATAAATTATTTATTAAATCAAATATAAATTATTTTACGTAACACTTGTATTTATATAAATTCAGCAATATATTTCAACAACATATTTATATTTTAGATGGATTATTTATTTGAAAACAATGAAATTAATTTTTCAGTACTAAACTCTTTGAATTTATCCTGTGGCAGGGGAAATGGTAGGTCACGTGAGCAACATGGGCTGGGCCCCCCATAAACCCATTTGGGTCGGGTTCTTTTTTTATTTTGTTGAAAAACAATGAAAATTCGTTCGTAATAGCCTGCTATACCTTTCTTTGGGTTCAAGAAAATTTTAAAGTCATAAAACGCAACCCCAGCGCAGAGAGGTTTTTTAGATTTCTCAAAATTGCACGGCACAGCCACGAAAAATACTCTTTTTGTTTTGCTCGCCCTCTGTGAATCGTGGACGTCATGGCAGCTCTGCAGTACCTCGAAACCCTTCGCAACGCTCATCCAGAGCTCGGCGAGTGGTACAATGCTTTGGCAGATCTGTATCAAAAGAAGCTGTGGCACCAGCTCACTCTCAAGCTCGAACAGTTCGTTGCTCTTGCTGTCTTTCAGGTTAACTGCTGTTTTGATTTCTACTTTTTCTCTGTATTTATTTCATTTCGCTTTTCTAGATCTCGAGAGTTCTATGGCAAAATTAATTAGGGTTTTAATTGGGAACTTGGGTTTTTAATTATTATTATTATTATTATTTTATTTTCAATTCAAGAACTCGATTACTCCTGTGTTTGGCTGCGGATAAACTGAGGGGAAAAAAATAGAGAAAAACAATCTTTGTTTTTTGTTTGGTGTTTATTAAGTGGGAAGTTCTCACAAAATACTAAGGGCATCAGAAGTGCTTCTGTTTCCATGTTAAATATTGTTGTATTTGAAATAGGGTAGAATTTGTTGGTACAAGTTAAATTTTAATTTCTTTTCTTTTCATAACCTCGACCAAATACAAATGAAGTCACTAGTTGAGGCTGTCAGCATCAAGTGTAATTCAGTTATGGAATTTTTTTGAAACTGGATCTAGTTTTGATTTAAAGGGTGTATGGTTTTGAAAATGTCCTTTGAAAGGAATAGTCCAATTTAGGCTTATAACGTTTACTCCATAGGTAGTTAAGTGGGACTTTCAGGTGAGTTTTTAGATGGAACGGGGCAGTTTATGTTTAACGTGGGCTTGTCTTTCAGAAAGAGCTACTTAGTGGGGCTTGAAAGTTTGTTGAAATGTCTTACCACTTGCTTAAAAAGTGTCTTCGAGGATGTATACCAAATTCAAATAGTTTCATCTTCCCCTATCTATCTTAATTTACACAGGGAATGCTCTGTGCACGATTTTATGTATACTTTGAGCTTTTTCTTGCGTACTACATTGGATTTTTGGTTTCTAGAAAGTAAATGAAGGTCCTACAGTAGCCCCCAATGGCTGAATTGAGTGTTAAAAGTTCCCAGGATTCAACCAAGAGCTCAGGTGTTCAATACCATGTTGGTGCTGCCCATCTGGAATATTTGTATACCATGTATTTACTGTGTACCAAGGTTTTAAGGCCTGGAAATAATCCCCGGGTTAGAACTCAGTGATCATAGAAAGGTCCAGGAAACTTCTGGGTATCCCAAAAAAAAATTATAAATGTCCTAGACTGAGTATCACTTTTATATTCAAATTTTTAGTGAAAATGTTCCCAATAAAGAAAGAGTTAATTTACATATCTATAAATGTCAAGGAAGCAAGTTCTATTCAGCCTTAACCATATATGGCTTGAGTTTCCGGCTTCAAGAAAATAAACTAATTTTATACAGCAATTTGTTTGATGATTATATGAGTAATAATATTCAGTGTTATAAAACTAATTCATGAAAACGTGGCGATGGTATAACGGGGTCCTTTATCTCAATGACATGGGCTTCAAATAAAGTTGAGTTTTTTTTATTTTTTTATTTTTTTTATTTCTATCTTAGGAAATATGTCACAGGAGTTATAGCCATTTATTCATTCTGATCTAAAAATTTATATATGACTGGCTTGTTAGGGCCCCCTTAACCAATTTACAGAAACTGAACAAACTGTCAATCTATTTTAGAAGTATCATAATAAAGAGTATAAGGAGGTTTGGATTGTAAAATCTTCAATTTTGGGGTTCTCCTAGTATCTCTTTGTTTTTACGTAGAGAATTTTTAGGCTCATAGCTTGCAGTTTTTGTGGCGCATGATCTAAGATAGATCTCCAAGCTCTGTAATTGTTTTAGTGTTCTTGGACTACATCTTGTTAATCATGTACCATGTCCACAACAGCCAAGAATGCCAGATGGTTAGAGTTTTTGCCTTATCATCTGTTCAAATTTATTTATGTGTGGGCCACTTATTAGTTGCTTGCTTTCATGTCCAGCAAATGACCTGATCTGCTGCAGCACATTATTCGCTTTATTGGTTGAGTTACCGTTGGTTGCAATGTGATGTTTTTCTTTGCTTTGCTTTCTTCAATCTCTCTCTTATTTGGATTTCCTTTTAGCTTCTTTTCATTGGCAACTAACTTCTATTTGATATAATTTCATGTTAAATTTCAGGCAGGTGATGCTTTGATTCAGTTGTACCACAACTTCATCACTGATTTTGAGACCAAAATCAACCTTCTTAAGCTTGCACATTTTGCTGTTATAGTTTCTCGGAAGTATCCTGAGAAACAAGCTGCAATTAGCTATCTTGAGGGTGTGATTGAAAAACTTCGTGCAACTGGGGAGCAGCGTATAGAGGAGCCAATCCTTTACATTAAGATGCAAATAGCGATGTTCAAACTTGAGCAAGGAGATAGAAAAGAGTGCAAAAGACTGCTTGAAGATGGAAAGAGTACACTTGACAGCATGACTGACATTGATCCATCTGTATATGGCAGCTATTATTGGGTTTCATCTCAGTACCATAAATTTCACCAGGAATTTGCAGAGTTTTACAAATGTGCTCTTCTTTATCTGGCATACACGTCAGTGGAGTCTCTTTCAGAGTCATTCAAACTGGTAGGTTCTTATATTTGTGTAGATTATTATAAGTAAAGACTAAATCCTTCTGTAATACATTTATAGTGCTTTCTCTTCTGAAGATTGTGTTTATGGTTCACATTATCTGTTCATGTCATATTTGGAATCATGATGCTGCAATCAGTTACGCATCATGTTTTCTCAAGAGGTAATTGTATAAAAACTGAAAATTTTCCTTTAATTTCTTTGATGCCATTTGATGTTAGTGATAAGATATTTTGTGCTAACTCCACCAAATTATTGCTTAAGTACTTACATTCATTTGCAAACAATGATTATGATCAGAAAGAACTTTGTTCAATTAGGCAGTTAAGTTAGATGGTGATTGCATTCCTTGCCTAATTTTTCATTTTAAGAAATTCAAACATTGTTTTCACATTTGATCATCAAAGTTGTTGAAGTTAGGGGCTGGTAACATCTGGGCCTAGGTTTTAATTGCCTAAGGATTTTGAATTTTTTCACATTTTATCATTTAAAATCATTGTACCAAACCAAAATGTGTTTTAAGAGTGTTATTTATGATGCTGAACTAAGACATTGGAAGAAGATCACTTCCTTGTTTTCTTAAACCTGGGGAGCAATAATTGTTAAAGCTTGAGGATTTAGTCCAGGAAAATTTTAAACACTAAACTAGGAGCATCCTCATGGCATCATAATTTTCGCTAATAGAGTTTTTAATTTTTAGTTTCCTTCTTAAAGATACAGATTTTTTCTTCAGTGGAGTGGCTTATTGGAAAATTAGTGGCTCCCAATTCAGTTTGGTGATTGAGCATGCTGTAGGATTTTGCAGGTTCTGATATTGGGTTTTTTAGATGAACTTTCATATTTCACTGCCCTGTATGGTCATTATGTTATTAAACCATCATGAAAGGGAATGGTAATTAGAATGCTAGTAAACATCAAGAGATGATTGGACTTGCATAGGACTGCTAAAGAAATTATGTTTGCAGACGAGGAATGACTAGTCTATAATATTCTGTCCACAAAATTGGTACGCCACTGAATAAGAATTCTGCCCAGTAGATAGAACCAGTAGAAAAAGTGGGAAACTGCAAAACATGAATCCTATGTTTGATTTCTTGACAATTTGCCACCTTAAAGTAGTTGTTGGCCAAAGCATTATTTCACTTATTGCTAACTCTGGCAAAAATGAAGATCTATCAAATGATTAATTCCAAAAAGAGGAACTGCAAGGGTTATTAAAGTTTTCCTGTACAAAAGAGCAGAAGTTTTACATGTTTGGACTATTTTATGGATGGTTATATGTTACTATTTAATAAAGTGTTGCAAGGAAAATTTACTTTGAAAAATTACTGGCTATTATGGAGTTACAGATGTTTTCTATGTAGCTACTTCAAAGCATGTGAAAGAGTTTGGACATGAGCGAATATTTGGGTGTTCATGTTGTATCAACAGGTGTTAATTATAACTGTTTCTCAATTGTATTTTAACGAAGAACAACATTTGGCATTGTAAAGTATTATATATTCAATAGTAATAATGCTCGTGGTCCTTTGCAATATTCTCCATTTTGCAAATATTAATATTTTAATGCTTTGCTAATTATAGACAATTATACATTCAATGGTAATAATGCTCATGTAGTCCTTTGCTATATTCTCCATCATGCAGATATTAATATTTAAATGGTTTGCTAATCTATTTAGGATTTGGCATTTGATCTCTCTCTTTCTGCATTGCTTGGAGATAACATCTACAACTTTGGGGAACTGCTTGCTCATCCTATTGTAAGAATATCTGAGCTGAAGATGTTTGTTTTCCCTGCAATTTTCCTCTTCTGTTGTACTTATATAGAATCATGTTCAATTGCAATTATATTTGTTCTGTCAAGTTAATGCATATTCTGTGAATGTGTTTACTCGAATGTTAATACTGCAATTTCATCAATGAAACCGATAAAAGGATCTTTCATCTGGAGGCTACTTTTATTAGCAATCAGTACTACTATTCACTCATAGTGTGTTGACAGCCAATTTAAAGTTTGCTAACTTTTAGGTAAATGCATATTCTGTGAATGTGTTTCCTCGAATGTTAATAGTGCAATTTCATCAATGAAACCAATAAAAGGATCTTTCATCTGGAGGCTACTTTTATTAGCAATCAGTTCTACTATTTACTCATGGTGTGTTGACGGCCAATTTAAAGTTTGCTAACTTTTAGGTACATTGTCTGTTCCTCAACATTGCTTCTCTTTGGGTTGGGTTTTCTCAGTCTCTTGTATTGATAGATCAAGGAAGATGAGTGATTGCGTTGGTTTTCGGTTGGTTACCCTTGGTTTGAACATACAAAGTATTTATAATATATTTACAAGAGTGATATTGTATGTAAGGGGGCTTAACATTAGCCAATGAGGAGAATTTAAGGTATAGTGTTCATTCAAACAGTAAGACGATCAAATGTGTATTGTTTTTTCTGTACCTGCAAATTGACTCTGAGTGCATGATTGATACTAGAGATTAAATGCTCCTTGTCGGTAAAAGCCTTTCCAGGATGATAAAAATTATTAACGGTACTGTAAGGGTGAGAGAAGAAAGTTAGCTGAAAATGGGAATTATGCGCCTTTATTCTTCTCATGTAGGCCTGTTCTAGGTTATGGAACCATGGCGTTAGGTACCTTAAATTGAAAATGAATAGGATTGGGAATACTACTCCCTCATCTTTTTGATGTGTCTATTGACTTGAAGGTTTGTTGAATAGTAAAATTAAAAGATACTTTATAGTCCTTGTTTTCTGCAGTGTGAAGTCATGGAGTCAACTGTTTAGAGGGCAAATACCATTTTTTCACTAAAGATTTCTGGTTTTGCAACCCTTCACTCATTACAATCTATTTTTTTGCTAGGAAATAAAATGTGATTAAATTAAAGAAAAGAAAGAAAGCTGCAAGAGTGAACAAGCTGTGTATAAAAGGAAGGGCAAGCTGTCTAAAACTTTGTATGGGTTGTAAAAGGACTTATATCTATCTGTTATTATTCACAGTCTTCAAATCAAGTTGATTATGTTAAAGATCGATTATATGACTGAGAACTAAAATTTTTGTGTACCATTCTGGTTGAATTGTTACACTTACTGGCTGCACAAGCTTAACCTTAATCTTGTGCCTTAGTCCATGTTTGGGCCTTGCTTGAGAGATCTTGAACTTCTACAGGCTAAAAGTAAGTAGGTTGAAGAAGTTAGGAATTGCTGTCTTGTTGTGTCTGTCAACCATTTGTTCCGGGGAGGATGTTGTTGAATCATCACTTCACCATATATCACTTTGTGCATTGTCAAAGCTCTCACGAAATTTATTTTATTTCTGTTGAAATTTTAAAAACTTGCTATATTGCCATTTTTGGTAAACTTGTATGCAGATTGTGGTTCATAATTGCTGTATTTTTTTCCATTTATAGTCATGAATGTGATTCATGAAATGGGCAGGCATTCATAATGTAGTTATTAAGATGCTCTATTTTTGTATTGGTTGGTAGTCCAAATTGTCCTTATGCCTGCGTGTTTGGGGTGCTCCTTTACATTGCTGATAATTAGTTTGCTGTGTTTTAGGTGATTTCCTTTGATGCTTTTGTATGCATGGGATGACTACAATCTTTCAACTGTTTTTACAGATAAAGAGTCTTATAGGAACAAAGGTTGAGTGGCTGTACTATATTCTCGAGGCATTTAATGCTGGTGACTTAGTTCGCTATCAAGAATTATGTCGTGTACACAATGATGCTCTGAGGGCTCAACCAGCCCTAGTTGAGAATGAGAAGAAGCTATTGGAAAAGATTAACATTCTCTGCCTGATGGAAATCATCTTTAGGTATTTATGATCTTGGTTATATCTTTTAAATATTCTATAATTATGTATGCTTTTGTAGTTGAATTTAATGGAGAGATGTCTCCTTGTAGCCGACCTTCCGAGGACCGAACTATTCCATTAGGTATCATTGCAGAGCGCACAAGACTTTCTATTGAGGATGTTGAGCATCTTCTTATGAAGTCTCTCTCTGTAAGTCCCTTCTTATTTATATTTTTTCATGTATCTGAATTTTTTTTTGCACCAAGCACTGTTTCTAATCAGAAACTTAGCTTTAAGATCTTGTGTGGCGTTATGTTGGGTAGGATACTCTTCACACATGTGGAGTCATGTTGAGTAACTTTTAAGATGTACTAGAATTGCAAACATACTCTGTTGTACATATGATTATGATATCTGTTTAAATTGTATTTAAATGTAAATGAGAAATCACTGGATATGGTTTGTTATCTGTGGGTAGTTATTGATAGCTTCTTGATACAAGTCAAAGTTAGATTGTTGATTATGACTTCTCTTTTACGCAGTCAAGACCTGTCAATGTGGCATTGAGGTACAATTATGATGCAGACATATTTGTCTAAAGAATTGGCACATAGTCCTAAGATCAATGTTTGTACTGACTCATCTGTAGAGGGATGAAAATTTGTTTTTCTTAGTTTGATGTTGATATTTATTGATGAGCCACATCAAAGGATGAGAAGATAATGACATACCGAGCCGATTATAGACCAAAAATTATCAAAATTCTGTTGTGTGGGGGTCACTGCATGATAATAAACTTGGTGAATTATTTCTACCGCCTATTCTAGACATACCATATTGATTACTTTTTCAAGTTTATTCAAAGCTTGTCTATTAAATGGTTGAAGCACTGGATGATTTTGCTGTAGGTTATTTTGATCACCTATAAATTCTGTTGGAAGTTTGTCTTTTCAATGGTTTAAACATTGCGAGAATCTTGCTGCAGGTTCACCTAATAGAGGGTATAATTGATCAAGTTGAGGGAACGGTACATGTGTCCTGGGTGCAGCCAAGAGTTTTGGTAATTCCACAGATCAAATCCTTGCGTGATCGGCTGGACAATTGGTTGGACAAAGTCCATACAGCTTTGTTGTCCATTGAGGCTGAAACACCAGATTTAGTTGGATCATAAATTATTATTCCTCATTTCCTTTCTGCTCGTTGTAACAATGTCTTTGAGAAAATGAAATGACAATGGCGGCAAAGAAGAGAAAGGAGACATAGTTGAAAGTCACAGAGGGCGGTCGGCCAGCTTTTGTATCTTTTTCTCGAATCATTTTTTCTGAATGGAGCAGTTTCGTGTACTTTTTTTCTTTTTTAGTGTTACTGGTATAGTAGCTTCTCTTGAGACATGGAGAAAATTGAAATTGGCTTTTTGACTCTATTAAGTGATTATCGAACTATGTATTGAGATTTTAATATCTTTGGATACAATCAGAAGTGGTCTACGGTTTATTATGTAAGGGTACGCTTATGCTTTTGATCGCCGAGGAGGAATGCCCGTGCGTGAAACACTTGCGTGGTGCAATGCATGCATGGGCTTTTCGTACGGATATTATCTCGATAAAAATTGGCAGGGAAAAAAGTTTTTAACCAATTTGTAATTTTCACAGTTTCGTTAGTGAAATATACCTGAGTTTAGGCCTCCTAACCGAACATAGAATCTTAAAAGTAGTGCAAAAGTGCCAAACAAAAGGTTCAGTTTGAAAGCGCTGGAAACAGAAAGACGTCGTACAATGTACTGTTAGTCATAATACTAGCAGACATATTTTAAATATTTTGTGTACGTGTATTATTTATTGTAATTAGATATAAAAATATTTATAATTAATAAAATAATAAATATTTTATTTTATATTTATTTAATTATTATTCTTTAATTTTATATATAAAATGAGATACTGTAATGTATTATTGTATTGAGATTTTTTTTTATCAAAAATTATAAATACGAGTACAAATTCTTCAATTTAAATATATTCAAATTTATTTTTGATTGAAATGATATTATTAGGGATAGTGACATTGTATGTATAACTAGCATTTTTGGTTACTGCCGTTGATTAGTACATGAATACGTTACAGAATGCGGTGCTGAACATAATTAAACATGACGAAATACTTGAATAATTAATTATCTTCAGCCGATGATTTGACATGCGGTACTACTAATATTTTGACGTGATGTTTAATGATTGCCCTCTGCACTGAGTGAGGTATATCATTCACTCGTGTGTATCGCAGCATTTAACTAGCCACGCTTGGTGAAAAAAACTTGATGACTTGTATGTTTTTTTTTAATGATGATAACAAATGAAATCTACTGGTTTAGATAATTAAACTCGAGATCTTAGGTAGAAATATTATATATGAAAATAAAATTTTTAATTAGAGTACTTAACATCCGAAAATGAGCTTTGTAGATATACAAATTTCATATATGATTGAGTTTTGAACTCTGTGATTGAGTAACGATTCCATGACTTCCACTGGATCAAAAGTCAACAGTAGAGGAACTTTACTACATGCAAGTATGACTATACAGGTTTATACAGAAATATATTCTTTTATGTTCTTAAGGTTATAATATCTCCTTAAAAGTAATTCTTAATCATTGAAATCTTTGGTTTGCATCAAAATAAATGAAACGAGTTTGTATTAGTTTATGTCTATTTCATGATGAATTTAGAAAGTCCAGCACAATAATCGATTAGATAATAATAAATAAATATTATTAAATTAATTAACAATATTTAATATTAATAAATACTAAATTGCTGTGATAAATTGATCGGAAAGTAATTTTATTCTTTAAATATAAAAAAACAAATTTTTTTATAATAATGCACTACACTTATTAGTTTTTGAAAAATATTTTGATAATTTATTAAATTCATAAAACTGTGATTTACGAATATATGAAAGACTAATTCATATATTATTTGATTTATATATTAATAAATAAATTTATTTATTTATTATTAATTAAAAAATATTATTATAAATTAAATTAATACTTATTTAACGAGTGACATCATGTAAAGTGATCAACTATCAAAATCTTGTCGATGTTTATCCGTAATGATCAAAATTATAATAAGAAATTTGATACTTAAGTTAGTTGCTTAATTTTACTATTAATATTAATACTATTGCTTAATTGTAAGTTAGTTGATAAAATAAAAAAGATTAATAAATGAATTAAATTTTATTAATGTATATTGATACTTTGTAAGTATAAATTATAGAGAAGAAGAGAAGGAATTTCAGCCACCATAAAGAGGAAAAGAAAATTCTCCTTGGTATTTTTTTAGAGAAAAAGAAGAAAAAATTAGAAAGAAAAAAGATTTAGTATTTTCTTAATTCTTGATAATAACGAATAAGTTTTTAGCCATAGAAAAATTGTTTAAAATTTGTTGAAGCCTATAATAGTTATATTACAATAAAAATCAAACCTCCCATAATTGACATGTGGATTCACTTGGAGACAACTAGAGATGATTCACTCATCATATCAACCATAGGTTTGTTCACGGAGGGTGAGTCAAGGCCGAAGATCAGGCCAAAAGGCGTAGTTGATGGACAGCAGGTGAATCTTCTTGTACTACTTCTTTGAGGGACGGAGGAGGCTAGGTTAGTCCAAAGATGGTTATCGATTCAAGAACACAATCGCAATGTGCCCCTGTTAATTATTGACTAATTAAAATAACTTTTTATATAATTTTGAATTTTAAAAATTAATAGAAAATATTTTAAAATTATTTTTTACATTTTAATATTTAATTAAATTTCATAAACACATATAAATTAGGTCTTAATTTTAATTAAACAATGCCATAAATTATTTAATTTATTAAATATATATATAATTATATGACATAAATATACATAAAATAGATATTATAAATTATTTATTTGTATAAATATTAATGTAATATTTTTATTTTATTTTATTATTTCAGTGTAAATTGAATGTATAAAAGGTAATAATAAAATATTTTAAAGTATGAATTTTATTTAAAACAAAATATTTTATTACTTATAAAAAATATATATATATTTATAACCTAACCAATGAAGATCGAATACTAATAAAGTATGGATTAGCCGAGCACCCAAGGAGGTTGAGGGTCCGTCACCAGAATTGAGTAATTCTTTCTTTTGGCGGGTATCGCATATAAAAGAACGGATGAGAAGTGATCCTTCTGTGGCATGAGCATGAGAAAGGTGGGTGCGCGGGGAGTCATTGGCTGCGGGTCTTTAAAGGTCTTTCCAAGTGCAATCCTCCCAAGTCAAGTCTTAGCAAGTAAGACATGACAACCGTCAATCTTCACATCCCAATCATTCTGCTTTCAATCCAGAAGCCGTAGGGCCCAGGTGCTATTCCCCTCAGCCTATGTGCAGCAGTGCGGTCACTCAATTTAAGAAATATATTTATATTTTAAAAAGTATTTATAATTTATATATAAATTTGATCTATTTGTTTTTTAATAAATTTAAAAAAAATATCCGTTGATTACTCTGTAAAATAACTTGTATAAGGGCTAGTGTCGGGCGTCCGGCTGAAATAATGAGGCGCAGCAGAGGAGCCCATTCCATAGCTAAGATAAGAGAAAGCAGCCCCTTTAAAGGAAGTGCAAAAACAAGGGTGTTTTGGCCCCGTTGGCCTGCGCCCTGGGATGTTTGGTCAAAACACCCAATTGATTTGATGGAAACAGGATAGGCTGCGGTCTCTGCTTGTTTCAGGTGTATACTCAACGTTTCTGAGGTTTTATCCACCATTCCAAATAGAAATAACAAAATTGTAGTAGATCATCAAGTTTCCACCCCATAATTTATTGCTGTATCAACATGGAAATTTTGTGATTTACTACTAAATTTGTTCTTCTTTTGTATATAAATCTGTTTTCAAGTGTGATCTGCTCCATACAAATCAAAATTTCTTGATTTTGCTTTCTCAGCGAGTGACACCTTGAAAACACTTGCTCATTGCACTACCGAACTGTGAAAACCTTAAAATGTCATCCGTTTTAAACATTTAAGAACTCTCAAAGGGGAAAAAATAAATAAATAAATTCACAACACAAAACTAGGATGCTTCAGTAAACATAAAATTTCAATCATGGTTGGAACATCTTTGATTCTTGATTAAAATGCATCAGTCTGGTCTATGATGAGAATGACAACAAGGTTTTGGAAGCACATCACTCTTGCCTAACAAAGGGTGAGGAGCTCATGTCTGTGCTGTAAAATGAATCCTCAGCTCCACCATAGTAGTTTTCTTCTTTCTCCTCATCCCACTTTAGAACCTCTCTTATATACTTAAATGCCTCATCAACTGTTACTCGATCCCTTGCACGAGCTTGCCACACGAAAAGCTTCCTACCTGTAAAAGAAGCATATAGATCTTTGAACTTCATCGCCAAGTAGTAGTACGCCTGTTGGGCCAGTGACTGGTTGTTCTGGTGTGTTCTGACAGGACTGAAATCACTGAACCATTCACATGTACTTAGAGGCACCCGATTGACCTTCTCCTCAAATAGATCATACTTGTTGAGTATTAACACAAAAGGGGTCTCCTGGAAGCAAGGATGTCTAATCATAGTCTCAAAGAGCTCCTTGCTTTGTATCATCTTGTTTTGAAGTAGGGATCCGCTGCCACTACTCTCAGGAGCAAGCCACATTTGATCATAATCACTAAGGGCAACACAGAAAACTATAACCCGTACATCTTCAAACATTTCCACCCACTTGCATCCCTCATTCATACCTTTGGCATTGACCCTTATAAGTTGGTATCTGTGAAAATATGATATAAGAGTTGTTTAGTATCTTAAAATCAAATAAGAACTTGTTAAAGCAAATGCAAAGTCAAGATAGGCTTGTTAAAATTAAATAAAAGGTGAGGGCATAACTATTCTCTGCAATTAATTCAGCTATGATTCACAATGGTAATAATATTCTGCACTAATAAACTAGGGTTACTGGGCCACATAGGGTCAGAAGTCATGAGCAAGGTATATGCAGGAGCTGCTATGAATTGGAAGACAGCTTTTAAATGATTTTCCAACACAAAAAAAAATCCTTGGGTGACGCCTCCTTCATACACAGATGCGCAAGCATAGTGCATACATATCCAAAGAAGTGGAAACAAATTTGCTCACTTTTCTACTCTCTTTAATGGCAAAAGCTTTTAGTAGGATAGTACAGAAACCAACCTAGTCAGAGGCTGAGATGGAGCTTCCAAATTGTCCATGTACGTTTCTGACATTGGACTACGATCGTCAAGAGAAAATTCTATGAAGGCCAAACCATTCCCTTGGGTAACCCCTTCTGCGTAAAGAATGTCTCTTTCTGAAGGTTCATATTCATTGCTTGACACTTCAAATGCCTGGAAGGAACAATATGACATCATACAGCCATTCAATATCAATATATCAGTTTAAGTTTATCAAAGTTCAGTCCTCATAAAGATGGCAGTTGAAAGAGACAGTACATTGGCATCACATATTAATATTGGCTAATAATGGAATATCATCAAATATAGTTCCTCTTGTATACTACACATGCTATTTCATGAAAACCCACAAAGGGAAACAAAATAATCCCAGCTTTACGGGCATAATGTGAGCAATATCATCCAACAGGGTAAACACAACGTCAACAGCATTAAGAGCTCCAAAAAAATTAATAAATTACAACCTTCAGAACAGTGACTTCCATCGGTAGGCACTGTAGGTAGCTAAACATAATTTGAAAGCTGATGACTCCTACTGCCACCCAGTTTGCTTCTCAACAGATTAATCCCTTGGTTAATATCAATTTAATTCAACAGAATAATCATTTGATCACAAGAAATTCTTTTGCACAACAATTACCTAAAAAACTGGATCATGGGCAAGAATGCATAAAGACCGAATTCAAAATCAAAACCAAATTTTCACTCATGAAAACCCAAGAAACATACACCATAAGAACATAAAAATAATTCCCAAATTGGGAATGGCAACAAGAAGTGAAAATTGAGTTCGAAAAACACTGATGGGCCACAGGTCTATTGAAGAGTAAGGGACAGAGGAAAAGGAAGATGCTGAATGTTCTATCCCTGTTGGGTGCATTACTATAGTATTACCCCTAAGAGACAAGGGCAAGCTTAATTTTACTCAAATTTAAACAAAGGACACTTGTAAACTCAGAAGTTGGGAGCATATACTAGTAAAATAGGCAGATATCTACAAGAATCTAAAAAAAATACCCGGCTTAAGAAGTACTCTGCAACATCTGGTAGGAAATGGAGCTCAGCTTTTCGTTTATATGTTTCCTGTATAGCCGGATCCTTCCACACCTCATCAACTAAAGGAGCATACTCACGTGTTGCTGCAGGAAAAAATGCATCCAAATCTCCAGTGGCTATAATGTCCAGCAGCCAGTCAGAGAAATGCTTCAACCTTGGGTTGATGGAATAGATACACTGGCTCTTTTCACCGGGGTCAGCATCTCCTCCTGAAATAAGATTTCTAGAATCCTATTAGTACCTAAAATGTTTAGACTGCAATGCAACTAAACTTTCACAACAAAGCAGAGATACTTGCCAAATAGACAAAGTGTCACACACAGTGAATGTACAAAATCTCTTGATCATATATGGAAAATAATTACTTATCCTTGAAGATCTCTATAGTTTCCAACTTGCAAAGCCAGCAAACCCACTTAGTTTCAAGTTAAATATTTTATGGTTAGGTGTTTGTGGGCCACAATATATCAGCAAATGGACTCCACGTATGCTCATAATTTGTAAAGGTATTATGTAAGAAAATTTCATAGCATCACAAAACCAATTGTATAAATATTAAGAGTAGTGTCAACAGAGAATTATTATGAAATTGAGTAAAGTCATTTCTCTAAAGGTTCAATTATATACATTGAGGATCCCAAATGGTACAATTAGCTCCTAAAGCCAAACTAGAAATATAGACCAGCAAGGAGTAATTCCC
>BNST01002577.1:0-54036 GCA_019650275.1 Xylocarpus granatum | reverse complement strand
ATCGTCGATGGCGGGCCAAAATCGTGATCAATTCGAAGTGCTTTTCAGGAGAGCTGATTTGGATGGCGATGGTAGAATTAGTGGAGCTGAAGCGGTTGCATTCTTTCAAGGATCTAGTTTGTCCAAACAAGTCCTGGCTCAGGTTATTATTCGCCTCTCTATCTTTCGTATTTAATTGCGATTGATTGCTTACAGTTACTTTTTTTTAGTAGAATCGGAATGCTTCTGATCATTTTTGTTAAAATTTGTAATCTGAAATAGGTCAAAGCTGTATTTCTGAGAGTGAATCTGGTTGTCACATTGTGAAATTTATGGGTTTACTTCTTGTAATAACAAAGTTTGCTGGTCATTTCTATTCTGTCAAATAGTTTTAGTGAATTGGATTATTGCCTAAGGATTATTTTATTAATTTAAGGATTTGTTTCCTTAAACTTTGTTATATATACTAAACCATCCTCTATTCCAATAGCATTGGGGATAAGTACATTGGCTTAATCTCACGGAGCATTTAGTAACATGTAGATTCTCATTATTATCTGCTCACAATTATCTCATCATTTTTCTTGATGGAAGTCATGATTGCTAATTGCGATACTCGGTAGTTGGTAACTAGTGATTTAAGTCTTCCTGTCAACTTGTTTTGTTCTTTCTTTTATTTATTTATTGTAAGGAGACCTGAAACCTGGTTTATACTGTGTTTTTGTGAGATAGATAGTTCCCAATCCTATGTGTTCTTTATGGATGCAGATATGGATGCATGCTGATCAGAATCATGTTGGTTACCTTGGTCGGCAAGAATTCTTTAATGCTCTCAAACTTGTGACTGTGGCACAAAGTAAGCGGGAATTAACACCAGATATTGTCAAGGCTGCATTATATGGTCCTGCTGCTGCCAAAATTCCACCACCATGGATTAATCTTGCAGCCATACCAGGACAACAGATAAATGCAATGGCTGCTACATCTGTCCCACAGATGAGTTCTTCAACACAAATGTCTTCTCAGAATTTTGGTTTCAGGGCCCCGGGAACTCCAAATGGGGGTCAGCTCCTGAATTCAATTAGACCATTTCAAGCTACTGCCCATCCAACCCAGGGTACAGTTGGTCCAGATTTCTCCAGGGGAGGTAGTATGGCCGGTCAACCTCAATCCATGCCTGCTAGTACTAGTCCCCTTCCACCTCAATCCATACTTTCTAATACTGCTCTTCATCCACCTCAATCCACACCTTCTAGTACTGCTCCTCGTCCACCTCAACCAATGCCTGTTAGTACCACTAGTCCCAGTGTTCCAAACTCAAACATCTCAAGTGATTGGCTTAGTGGAGGGACTGTCGGCGCTTCAACTGGGACAAGATCAGTTAGTCCTTCGACTGCATCAAATCAGCAAACTCCAGTTTCATCATCTTCACAGCCTATAAATAATGATTCTAAAGCACTAGTTGCTTCTGGAACTGGTTATTCTTCTGACTCAGTTTTTGGGGGTGATGTTTTTTCTACACTTTCGACTACTCCAAAACAAGGGCCTTCCATCCCAACTTATCCTGCTAGCAGTTCATCTACCTTGTCTGCAAGTGTTCCGGTTTCCAGTGCAGGCCAACCTTCAGCTAAGCCCAAATCACTTGACTCCTTGCAGAGTGCTTTCTCTTTGCAACCTTTGGGTAGCCAGCCTCAGCAAACCCAGTCTTCTTTGGACCTAGGACAACAAGTTTCACCTCAAAGTTCTCCATCATTTGCTTCAGCTGGGATTTCGGTTGGAGCTGGAAATTCTACTCCTGATAATTCACAGATTTCGTGGCCAAAGATGAAACCAACTGATATTCAGAAATATTCGAAAGTGTTCATGGAAGTAGATACTGACAGAGATGGAAGAATCACTGGTGAGCAGGCAAGGGATTTATTCATGAGTTGGAGGCTACCAAGAGGTAATTTCAATTTTCATTTTGATATCTAGCTCTAGGCTCTATGTGCCATTACTATTTTTATTTTTCAGAATTTTTCCTTAACATGGAGATTTGTTGAGTTTCTGAAAGGCTGTCACTGTTCTTGGTAAGATTGCCACAATTTTCATGACACTTAACAGATTTTGTTATAGAATCAACAAAATCTAAGTGTATGATAGATGCACAGAGATAATTCACCACTCAATATTTAGCGTAATGAGTTGTGCCTCCTACAACCATGTAACTGATGTAATGCATAGAATTAGCACTCTCCTTGTCATGTAGTTCTGTGGCTCTTAACAAATCATTTGTTTATTGACCCAAAGAACTTGTACAAAACCAACTGGTAACATAAAATGCAGACTCTATTTTTTTATTTTAGCCTTGGAGGGCATAAATTGAGCTTTAAGGTTGATGCTACCTCTAGATTGTATGTTTATTGTATCTTGTTGGCTTTCTGTACTCTTTTCTTTTAGGATACTATTTTATGGATATCTGCAGTATCTAGTTTTTTTTATCTAAGTGCATATTTATTGCTGCTTTTGCTTTTGTTAGAGGTGTTAAAGCAAGTTTGGGACTTATCCGATCAGGATAGTGATAGCATGCTTTCTTTGAGGGAGTTTTGCTTTGCTCTCTATTTGATGGAGCGTTATAGGGAGGGTCGTCCTCTTCCAGCTGTGCTTCCAAGAAATGTTGTGTTCGATGAGACGCTGTTGTCTATGACAGGTCAACCACCCAATACTGGTTATGGAAATGCAGCTTGGGCTCCTGGTCCTGGTATTTTCTAGGAATTCTTGCAATGTATAAAATATCTCTCCTATTTTGCCTTCACTAACCAGAATGTTTATTGATGACTTGACTGTTTCCACTATTTTATTAGGTTTTGGACAGCAGCAGGGGATGGGTCCTCGACCAATGGCACATGCTGGTGGTTTGAGGCCACCTAATTCGGTAACCCATCCCACCACTGATGGTGCAATGATGTCCAATCAGCAAAAGTCTAGAGCACCTGTGTTGGATGATGCTTTGGCTAACCAATTTGATAATGGAGAGCACAATTCAGCAGACTCAAAACTTCAAGAAGCAACAACTGCAGGAAAAAAGGCATCCTTTTTCTTTCTCTCATTCTTATTACAATACATTCCAGCCGGTTGGTTAATTGATTTTGTAATATCTGATGCTTCTGGTCTGAAACTGCTTAAAATTTTCAACATATTATGTTGGAGAAATCTCTACTTGTGAAATAGTCAGTTCTGGATCTTATTTATTATTAGAATTTTAGCATTGAGATGTCCATTACTGTAACTAGTTCAAGAGTGATATTCCTTTCACTGGAAGAGAGTACAGCACTTGCTCGGTTAGGTCAACCCATCACTGCCTGCTCATTTGGAATGACTCTTTAATGCTATTTTGTAATATGGTTGAGAATTTGATTTGAAGATCGGTATCTTATTGGCAATATATGAAACCTATAGAATTCTTCTTGATTACTGTACTTCGTTGTTTAATTTGAGTTTTTATTTTGAATTTTCCTGTTCCTTTATTGTTCTTCGAGCCTTGTGATAGTTTGAAGTACGGTGCAGTATTGACTTCTTTGAAGCTTTGGATTAGTTACCATTAGCTTTTCATTATTTATACCTCTTTGTGGGATATGTAGGAATAACTGAATAATTTCTTTTGCTGTTTGGGGTAGGTTGATGGTCCAGAAAAAGTTATTTTGGATTCCAGAGAGAAGATGGAGTTTTACCGCACAAAAATGCAGGAACTTGTAAGTAGTTTTTGTCTATAATTCTCTTGCTTCTGGATTTTTAACTGGTCTATATCTTGTTGATTTTGTGATTGTGCTCAAAGAAATTTTTGATTTTCTATAAACTGTTTTCAAATTTATGCCATGTGAAACTTCATTTTTAAAAGTATGGCGGGTTTTGCCAGTGGATGGCAGACTGGTTTTCTCCATTCAACTTTTTGTTGTTTTCCTTTTAGGTCCTATACAAAAGCCGGTGTGACAATAGACTAAATGAAATCACAGAGAGGGCACTTGCAGACAAACATGAGGTACATTATAGAATGTAAAGAGTTGAGCTTCTTTTATGCATGAAACTGATTTTAATTGGCTTTCTGTCAACAATTTGTTTTACAGGCAGAGTCACTGGGTAAGAAATATGAAGAGAAGTACAAACAAGTTGCAGAAATAGCATCTAAATTAACTATTGAAGAGGCCAGATTTCGTGAGCTTCAGGTAATTGGCAATTTTTCATTATTGTAAAGATTCCTTGGAGATTTTTCCAACTGCATGACCATTTGGGAATGTTCATTTTAATGTGTTATGGATGTTAGTCTCCTTATCTTGAGAATTAGTGATCCAACTTTGCATTGACAGTCAATATGGACTATGGTTCTCTGACTACCCCCTTCCTGTTTTAATAGATATCTCTGTCCATTGCATTCTAGCTCTTCACACACTTTGTAGGGTGTGCAACTTAATTCAATTAAGTGCTTACCAATTGGATTACCATTTGTTTCACTTTAGCATGAGCCACTCTGATCTTTACTTGCATTTTCAGGAGAGGAAGACGGAGTTGCATCAAGCTATTGTCAATATGGAACAGGGTGGCAGTGTGGATGGTCTTCTGCAGGTAAATTCTGCTTAGTACGGATGCTGGCTCCTCTGAGAATCTATGTTGACTTGTTCTGTGACCTATACTACTGCATTGTGGGTTCTGTAGGTCCGTGCTGATCGTATTCAATCAGATCTTGAGGAGCTGTTGAAGGCTCTAACTGAGCGGTGCAAGAAACATGGAATGGATGTTAAGTCAAGTGCGCTGATTGAGCTTCCATTTGGTACTTCGATTTTAACCATCGATGTTTGTTTCTGTGCCCTTTTTTGACCTTTTCTGAACTAGGTCACTTTTATAGATTCTTACCGTTTTTCATTGTTTCACTATACAACTTTTAGGTATACTAAAACTGTTTTGTGTGCCATTTGTTAAGGTTGGCAGCCTGGAATCCGAGGAGGAGCAGCTGTTTGGGATGAGGATTGGGATAAGTTTGAAGATGAAGGTATGCCCTCTGGCTGCTACCTAAGCCAGTTTACTTCACCTCATTTTTCTTCCTTTTTTCTATCTCCATACATGCTACCAGTTCTGCATATACACTCTTAAAATAGTTATTTGCCATCTGACAAATCATTTTTTCTTCCAGGATTTGGAAATGAGCTCACCTTTGATGGGAAAAATTCTTCTGCACCTGCAAATACAAAACTATCTGGTCAGATGGAAAATGGTTCCCCAGATGGTAGTTTAACTCCTGATTCCTTCTCCAATGTGGATGCAAAACCTAGGGAATTTTTGAGTACTGGTGAACATGCTCTTGAGAGTGAATATGGATATGCTCACAGTGAAGATGCATCGGCAAGAAGCCCTCAAGGTAGTCCTGACAGAAAAGCTGCTCCAGAAAGTCCATCTCAAGAGTTTTCAGATGTCTTCAGAAGTTCTGAAGCTGATGCGGATACACATAGGTAAGGGTTTTTATTTTTTATTGAGATTGCTTTTTATTTGAGTTGCTCTGAGCTAATATCAACAATTTGTGCTTATTCTTTTTTATTTCTTGTTTGCAGAAGTTATGATGATTCAACTTGGGGTGCATTTGATAATGATGACACAGATTCAGTATGGGGTTTTAATCCTGTTAATACCAAGGTGAGGGAGCTTTGACCTCCTGATGCACCTTTCCTTGTATACTGAAATATATTTTTCAAGGATAATTGGTTGATGTCTATACAAAGTTGGGGCCAATAAAATATCAAAGATGACGGGATATTTCATTTCTGGATTTGTGTATCAGCCAACTTTAAAATGCTCTAAATGCATGCTTATGGGGCCATGCTATTGGTTGTGTGGCATTTTTTTAGCCTGCTTATTTGTATGCTGTAGTGTCATCTCACATGCCACGTACAAAGTCTGGTTTTTGTTCAACATAACATAGATTAATTTTTTCCCCCATGGCTGACACTATTTTTCAGGTTTCTGATTCTGACAAAACCAGAGATTTCTTTGAATCAAGCAATTTTGATGTAAGCTCAATCAGAACAGAATCCCCAAGTGCAGATAGCACCTTCCGCAAAAGGAGTCCATTTAGATTTGATGACTCTGTTCCTAGCACTCCCCTCTCAAGATTTGGAAACTCCCCACCCAGGTACAGTGAGGCATCAACAGATCATCATGACAGTTTCTCAAGGTTTGATTCCTTCAATGTGCATGATAGCAGATTCTCTTCACAACCTGAGAGGTTCTCGCGGTTTGATTCCATGAACAGTAGTAAGGACTTCAGCACTTTTTCTTCACAGCCAGAGTTCTCAAGGTTTGATTCCATAAACAGTTCGAAGGACTTCGGTTCTTTCTTGGCTCAACCAGATAAGTTCTCTAGGTTTGATTCCATAAACAGTACGAAGGATTTTGGTGGTGATAAACTGGCTAGGTTTGATTCCAACAGTACCACAGACTTTGGCAATGGCCACGGTTTTAATTCTTTTGACGACACTGATCCCTTTGGCAACAGTGGCCCATTTAAGGTCTCCAAGGAGAATTCCTTTTTCGAATCAAGCTCCAAAGATAAATTCTGAAAGGTTTTCTTCATTTCCTTTGAATGCTTCAGTTTGTTATCTTCAATTTGTTTTGTTTAAGACTTGTTTTGGTGGCCATTATTTTTGTTTTTTGTGTTGTATAGCTCGGGACAAAAGCTGCACTGTTTGTAATGTAGTTTGGTGTTCAGGACTTATTGTACCTGTATTTTAATTTCATAATATTATTATTTTCGAGAGAAAGAATTGTGGTATGCGAGGATCAGATGAAAGGAAATATGCTTGTCTTTGTAGAAATGATTTTCCTTGTCGGACATTAGAAGAAGAAACGATAAGAATAGCTAAAATTTATTCCTTCAAAGCATAGTATATTAGAACAAGGTGATAAATATACAACGAGAAAAGTTGCTATTCGTCCCTTTCAGTCAATCAGCTCCCTCGGCAGCAAACCCACTATGCAAACACAGCCAACCTGTTGAAACAGAAAGGCTATGGATTAGGCACCATACGAGTATAATGCTAATGGATAAATCACAGTGTGATTCATCTAATTACATAAACGAGAACAACTAGGAATCATGAAAGTGCTAGACTTGATCACAAAATCCAGGTTGTTTACGCATACCTAAAGGAACCCAAGTCTTTATCATCCCTTGGTGCCTTCCAATTCTTTGCGGACTCGATCATAAGCAAAAAGCATGGTTGATCGCAAATTTGCTATTTCTACAAGTGTCTCCAGCGCTGCACATATGCAACCCTTGGAAATTTTGACACATTCTTCTCAACGCAATTTTTCATGAGCTCTTGTAGTAAAGTCACTGACCTGTCTCAAATGATAATTGTGCTGTTCGAAGCTTTGGGGAGACCAGACCACCAAACACTGACAATGACCTTTTCCGCTGCTTCTGAACCTAAGATACATGGACAAAGATTTGTAAATTTACTTCAATTACAAATAGAAACAGTGAGCAGTTCATTGAATTCCTTTCAATTTATTGATATTATCAGTTCTCCAATAGTATATGTAATTGGTTTTTGGATGTAATTTTGCTTATGGCTCAAACAAGGGCACAGAGACAGGGGCTAGCTTTTGTTGTGGATATACAATAAAGATCACCATCTAGAAAAGGATCCAATACACAATTTCAAATCATAGAAACGTTGAAAATGATAACACATGTAAAATTCTTACTTGGTCATCAAGCACAAGCCGAGTCCCCTTTCTTGCTGGGGCATTTTCTTCTTCACATAAACAAAGTTAAAAAGTGAGAAAAGGAATATTAAGGAGATCTTACACAAACTCCTGACTGAAACAGAGAACAAAACCATGATTTCTGATTTGGTAGTACTCGTAGAAAATTAGCCAGGCATAATCACTGAAGAAAATCATTCAAATAAACATCTTAAAGAGCTACCCACAAAAGTATTTAAAAATGGGCATGCAAATGTCCTGCTTTAGCAGAACTAGCACTGGGAATGACCTGACTTTAGGTAGCCTATGAAAACACATCCATTCGTATCAGATCCCGTTACTCTAATTCAGTATTTAAAAGGATTCACACACACCTCAACAATATAGGGAGATTAGAATTATACCAGAAAGCTTGGAATTGTTCCTATGTTGTAGCTGCTGACTATCAGATTTCCTCTGCAACTTATCCTCTACGGGGTTTTCTTCTCCAGAACTACATTCCCCATTATCAGAAGATACCCATTTGCGCAAAATAAAGCTAGGTTGCAATCCCACCGAATCTACTATAACACATCATATATCAACATAAGTAACATAATTTCTCAGGCTTTTAATACTCTGTAACTCAAATCTTCACACTTATCAAATAAGTGACTATCTGCTAAACCCCGAGAGAAACGGAGAAAATTACCATCTTGTCGTGATACTAGCAATGATGTAGCAGCAGAATGAACTTTCAGGTCTAACAGAACACTACTGATGCGTGAAGTTCCCATTGAATGTCTAGCACTCGCCAATTCCAGCCATCCCTGAAATGAATTATCTTACCGATTTATTCAAACTTTAACAGATCTTCATAAATCAAAGTATCAAACTAATAGAACCCATATGTGAAAAAGAGCTAGTAAGAGATCGGATCTATTGTAAAGCGTCAACTTTGTGAATCAAAGGGAAATGTTCTATTTTTTACCTGGCGAAGTGTTGAAGACAGAGAATCTAATAGCGCTAGATAGCCATCCACTGAATCCAGAAACTGCAACAAGTTTTCATCTTTCACTTGTTTTTGCCCTTCACTTCCATGGTCAATGTTTCTCGTTTCTTCTTGATCTTCCATCACGAGGGAAAGCGTCGCAGAAATTCAAGCCTAGCGTGGTCTTAAGAAATAATTCGGTCAAGAAACTCCAGTGAGGGAATTTTAAAAGGTCAGGACTTTTTTGTCTATTCCTTTGAAAGCTTCCTCGTAGATACCTAAAATAAATGTACAAGTTGAGAATTTTACTAACCCTGACGGCGTCATTGCTTATGTGTCAATTAAATAACTGGTTTCAGGCAGATTTTGGAAGAAGTTTCAAGGGTTCTTCGAATTTGATGGAGGGAATAGTGAAGAAATGTCAGCCAAAATATAAATAGATTAAAGAAGCAATGAGCCAATGGGACGACCTTCAATCTCACTATTCAGAAATGTCTCTTCAATCATTGAATACAAACAGTATTCAGTAATTTTCAATTGATTTGTTTATAAATCTATCTTCTAACAAAATGTCTGTTACTGTTAGATTATTCAAGATTCAATGAAAAAGACGCTGTAAGTTTCATTTCATTAACTGATTTGTTACCAAGAAATTGCAGGAAAAGAATCTGAGTTGACTTTTAAATTATCTAAGAGCAGAAAAAGTGTCTATTTGATTAAATACTTTTGAGTTTCTTGGATTGTCACAGTTTATTTCATACGTTGAATTTTGAAACATGGAACTAGGGAGGAGTTTCCGCGAAATTGTTTTTAAACTCATGGAAAGATTCAATGTGATGGTAAACAACTAGTTAAAGGTGGTTCTAATCAGCTAACGGTGAAACAACTGCAGCAAAGAGTTGGCGTTAAACCCGACTCTTGCAGATTGCTTGGATGGCCTAACGCTTCTTCATGATATGCACAATTCAGAGCATGAAGTTCTTGAAGTTTAACTTCAACGGAATCTTGGAATAATGCAGGTGTTAAAATTAAGTGCATTTGGATTGTAAACGATACCCATTGTTTGTATTTGCTAGATATGCCCTCAAAAGTATCATTAGTTTCAGCAAATGGTGTAAAACGTAGGTATGCGGAGCTTTCTTGTTCGTCAAATATCAAGAATCTACAGTGTCTTCAACTTCAGTTACAGTTTCTTTGTGCTCTAAAAGCCAAATAATGTGTGGAATGGTTACATTCGCCGTGCTTCGATCTTGTTGTCAAACATCCTCATCTGGGACCAGACGTTAACACACCATTCCCAGAACAATCTCTTTTCACCTGTACATGATGAAAATGGACTTACAAATTTGTAATTTCAATTAAAAACCTGCTAAAGCAGGTGGTTATGATTTAAGGAATCATTTATTTAAAGGCAGCGAAATAATTCCTTACAACCACCGAAGAAAAAAATGCAATAGCTTTTCAACACAAGGTTTACCGCCTAAAAGATAAACCGCGGGTGTTGGAAAAACAGAACGACGTAGTTTTGCCAGTTTTACCGTCTCCATCCCTAGTCCCACCTTCCAGGAGCACATGTTAGAACAAACAAGCGGTGGTTACTGGTTTACTTATGGCCTTAACAAAACTTGGTTGAACCAGTTGTTTGTTCAAGCATTGCATTGTGGGGTCATTTTTCTTATGACCGTACTGTTGGGCATGGAGTCAACTTTTCCTCTCTGTCCGGCGATGGCTAATTTATTTATTTATTATTATTATTATTATTATTATTATTATTTTGCAGCTGCTGCTCTCTTTCGGCAAGACGACAAAAGAAAGAAAAAAAACAAATCCGTCCTCCTTTAGTTTTTCGCAGCTGAGAACCCCCCAATTCCTAATTGGGTCTCCGTTCATAGTTAGTTTTTCTACAAATGGCCGAGGGGAAACTACTCGTCAGAATCTACGTCTCTGAAGAGTCCCGCGAAGAGTCATCCGCCAACTGAACTATAATTAAGCTTTTGTCCCCAGCGTCCCTGACGAAGGTATGTTGATTGGAACTGATTTTGTGTTGGAATGATTAAGGTTAGAATTTAAATTGAATTAGCTGGAATATTAATGATTGAATTGCGAGGTGATGGGATCAATTTAGATCTTTTCTTTTGCTTTTAGTTACTGGTAATTGACTCCAGAATAATGTTTTTGGTAGTTTTAACAACGAATTGACTCGAAATGATTTGCAGCGCTGTAGATTAATTGTGTCTGACTACAATTTTTTTAACTTCTGTTTTGATTTCAATAACCGGTAGTTCTGAAGTAAGTTGGTTGCCAGAAATTCAGATTCTCTTCTTAAGTTTCAAAGATCAGCATGCTGTTTGGCTCCCGGAGAGGGATAAGTGGTAGTTTTCAGCTTCTCGTAAATTTAGTTATTACTTCTTCCCCAAGATTGTTGCTTCTGATGTGATCAATTGACAGATTTATGGATTTAGGCAGTTTCTTTTTCTTTCTAAAATCTTGATCAATTCAACTATCTCATTTGGGATTGTTATGTTTCAACCTTATATAGTGGTGTTTTATGACGTGAGACTATGTTGTTGCAGACTTGTAGCTGAGTGATTATTGTCAGATGGCTGGAAGCTGGGATAGCAGTTACGATTCTGGTAGCCAGTCAGATGGGAGCTACAATTTTGGAGGACCGCACTTAGAGCCTATTTACGATGCATTTGTTTGCCCCTTGACAAAGCAAGTTATGCGTGATCCCGTCACCTTAGAAAATGGACAGACTTTTGAACGTGAAGCAATTGAAAAGTGGTTTAAGGAATGCAAGGACAGTGGAAGAAAGCTTGTGTGCCCTTTGACACTAAAAGAACTAAGAAGCACAGAGCTGAATCGTAGTATTGCTTTACGAAACACCATTGAAGAGTGGAATGCTAGGAATGAAGCTGCTCAACTTGATATGGCCCGTAAATCATTAAATCTTGGCAGCCCAGAGAGTGATGTTATGCGAGCTCTAAAGTATGTCCAGCATATCTGCCAAACAAGCAAATCAAATAAGCGTCTTGTGCACAATTACGAGCTAATACCTATGATTATTGAAAAGTTAAAGAGCCTCAGCCGCAGAGTTAGGTGTAGAGCCCTGCAAACCCTTCAAATAGTTGTGGAGGAAGATGCTGATAGTAAGGTTGTCAAAGACTTGCTGGATTTTTGTGCAGCTTCATTGATATATCTTGTACGGATGCACTTAGAGCCTCCTTTTTATTTTTTTTTCCTTATTTCTGCAGGAAATATTAGGCCAGGGGGATACTGTTCGAACAATAGTAAAGTTCTTGTCTCATGAACAATCCAAAGAGAGAGAGGAAGCTGTCTCTTTGCTACATGAGCTCTCCAAATCTGAAGTCTTGTGTGAGAGAATTGGTTCAGTCAATGGTGCAATTCTTATATTGGTTGGAATGGCAACCAGCAAATCGGAAAATATTCTGACTGTTGAGAAGGCTGATAAAACACTGGAAAATCTGGAGAAGTGTGAAGACAATGTGCGGCAGATGGCTGAAAATGGTAGATTGCAGCCTCTTCTGACACAAATCCTTGAAGGTACAATTTTCTTTTGAGATAACACAATTTAATTTTGAACACAGAAAACTGCTTTAAAAGCAGAGAATTAAACATGCTCTATCTTTTTCTTTTGTGTATCTTTCCTCTTTTTCTAAGATTTGCATGGTTAATGTATTTGTACCCTGTGAGTTGTAAGTTAAGCAAAATTTTTTTAATTTATTTCTTTGAGCTGTAGAAAAGTAGTAATAGTCTTCTCAACCTATTGGTGGTTGAAGTGTTTTCTGAATTTTTCTTCATCTGACTGTAAATTTAAGTTCTCTATTTGAATCACGACAAGGTTTCTTATTGTTAACGTTTCTAAAATGGGACGGATGCAGGCAAGCTGGAAACCAAATTGTCCATGGCTGCATTTCTCGGCGAGCTGGCTTTAAACAATGATGTGAAAGTCCTAGTTGCAAGAACTGTGGGTTCGTGTCTGATTAATATCATGAAAAGTAGTAACATGCAGGCAAGAGAAACTGCTTTAAAAGCTCTCAACCAAATTTCATCTTGTGAGGCAAGTGCCAAGGTGTTGATAGATGCTGGAATTCTTCACCCTCTTGTAAAGGACCTGCTTTTCACTGTCGGTTCCAATAAGCTCCCAATGCGACTGAAAGAAGTGACCGCTACAATTCTTGCCAATGTTGTGAATTCAGGATGTGACTTTGATTCCATAACAGTTGGAGATGATCACCAGACTTTGGTTTCGGAAGATATAGTCCATAACCTACTCCAGCTGATTAGCAACACTGGTCCTGCAATCGAGTGCAAACTTATACAGGTTCTTGTCGGACTCACTAGTAGTCCCACAACAGTCCTTAATGTGGTTTCTGCTATCAAAACTTCCGGTGCTACGATCAGTTTGGTTCAGTTTGTTGAGGCTCCTCAAAATGATTTGCGTCTAGCTTCAATAAAACTTCTCCAGAACCTCTCCCCTTATATGGGTCATGAATTAGCTGATGCACTTCGTGGTACAGTTAGTCAGCTCGGCAGCTTAATAAGAGTCATATCAGAAAATGTAGGAATCACTGAGGAGCAAGCAGCAGCTGTTGGCCTTTTAGCTGAACTACCAGAGAGGGATGTTGGCCTGACACGGCAAATGCTAGACGAAGGTGCCTTCAGATTAATCATCTCTAGGGTGATTGGAATCCGGCAGGGGGATATTATGGGCTCTCGTTTTGTGACACCATTTCTGGAAGGACTTGTGTCAGTTCTTGCGAGGGTTACATTTGTCTTGTCTGATGAGCCTGATGCCATTGCTGTCTGCCGTGAGCATAATCTTGCAGCACTCTTCGTTGAGTTGCTTCAGACCAATGGACTTGACAAAGTACAGATGGTTTCTGCCACGGCATTAGAGAACTTGTCACTGGAATCGAAAATTTTGACAAAACTGCCGGACTTGCCTCCGCCTGGATTTTGTGCCTCAATCTTTCCATGTTTCAGCAAGCAGCCTGTCATTACTGGATTATGTCGGGTTCACGGAGGAATGTGTTCACTGAAAGAAAATTTTTGCCTTTTGGAAGGACGTGCTGTGGAGAAGTTGGTAGCACTTTTAGACCATACCAACGAAAAGGTGGTTGAGGCAGCGTTGGCAGCATTATCAACGTTGTTGGATGATGGTGTGGATGTTGAACAAGGGGTACTTGCCTTGTGCGAGGCACAGGGCATCAAGATTATCCTAGACATATTACTTGAAAAACGAACTGAGAATCTGAGGAGGAGAGCCGTTTGGGTGGTTGAGAGGTTATTGCGGACAGACGAAATAACATATGAAGTCTCTGGCGATCCGAGGGTGAGTACTGCACTCGTTGACGCCTTCCAGCATGCCGACTATAGAACCCGTCAAATTGCTGAGCGTGCCCTGCAGCATATCGATAAGATACCAAATTTCTCAGGAATCTTTCTAAATATGGGATGAGCTTCTTCTTCTTCAGGAGATGATTTATTCAAAATTTTTGAAGCACAAGCTGCTGTACGTACTTTCTTCCTATACCTGAGCAGTTTTGACATGGATGGATATTGTTCACCAATTATTTGTGGAACTGCAGGTGGATACTGTTGTATAAAAGATTTCCCATTTGTAGAGAATTTCAAAAGGCGATCCATTTGTTCTTAATTATGCTGTTTCATCAAATACCACGTCTTCAAATGACCTGTTGGTTATAATGTACTGATTATTAAGTGTGAATCACTTGCTTGTTTTGGTCCTTTGCTTTTTCAAGCTTGAGTAGGAAAGTTGGACGGGTTCTCCAAAATGCAAAACGAAGTCATATAAACTGTGGTTATGATCTATTTTAATTTCTCCATCAGGGATAGCCAAGCTTGTTTCTTGAAAGAGTAATCCAGTATTTCAACCTTAGTGCCTCAAAAAACCAACCTTTTGAAATTGGGACCACTCCTCCACTGATGCTTTGTAAATAGAACCAACATTTCACTCTCAATCATCATTGATGCCAACAAATAATCATGCTTACATGCATTTCCATGATAGCTTAATCTTCATTACAAGTGAACTACTTCCCTTGTGACTCAAATTCAGGACTACTCTTAGGCACGTTTATCACTAGGAATTATGCTTCACCCAGTTAGCAAGGCAACTTTTTCAGCAACTAAACTAAAAGCAGTCAAAGTGTGAGTTCTATCTATGCAGAATATGTATTCTTATACTGTAAGGTTATTGGAACTTCAAAAAATTTCTTCAAAATGCAAGACAATATGCAAAAAGAAAGTCAAATGAGGACAGATATCCCATTATCGATATAACATAAACAGTCTTTGTTGTTGTGAATGCAATACAAACAAGATTGAAATACATAATTAATTTATGAACAGTGGAAAGAAATTACCCGAATGGCTACATGTGCAGAACATACCTCTCATAAGAGCTAGAAGGATAAGATATGGAAACCGGAGGCAGTTGCAAATTGCAAAGGTACAAATCAAACGTACCCAAAGAATTCAATTTAAAATTTGTCAGATCCATTTCAAGCCTGAGTTCCTCCCTAGTGTAAAATGATGTCTCCAACTTTTCGCAAGGTGCATGCCAACAACTTTACAGATGTAACACGGCCAATGATTTAGTCATGCAAGAAGTGGCATCCAGTTCCTGCACCATGCAATTCCTTGAAATATACCTCCAGTTCATCCTTTTTTCAGACACGTCACATACAGTTGAGAAATCCAGTACCTGTCCAAATATTTTGAACATTTCTACCCCAAATATCAGGTTTCTGTCTGCGGCAAATAAAGCATTCCAGTCCATAGGGGCATCAGGATGTACAGAGACCTCAGTCCAGGTGAGGTACATGAGATCCAGCTCCCATAATTTTCTCACTGCCTTGTTCCTCTGGCCTATTTGACCATCCCCTTCACACCATGAGACAGAAAGCATGAATAGCCGGCCACTGCAGGATACAAGTTTTGGGTAGTATTCATGAACACGAGGAGGAAATGGAGAGGTTTGTATTCCAATCCAAAAGCCTCTTTCTATATCGTATCCTGCAAGTTTGTCAGTCTCAGAATAGACATAAAAGATCCCGTTACATACAACTCCAGAAGAAACAATCCCAAAATCTAATGGCAATCTCTGGATTTCCGTCCACTTATTAGATACAGAATCATAAATTTCTCCTGAATCCAAAGGCTCGTCCCAAGATCCAAGACCTCCTACAGCAATCAACACAAACCTTCTACCACCTTTTGTGATTGACTGTTCACTTTTTTGTCTAATAAACTTATATGACTTCCTGTTGGGCATAGAACCCTCATTTTCATCAAAAGCATTTCTGTACTGACGTCTTAGCGAAAGCCTGTGAGGATCCTCATAAACATCTGACACGCAGCCAAAACGTGATCTGTGGAAATGCCTATCTTGCCAATTCTGGTGAGTTTGAATGATCGAGAACACTGAACTCACCTCAGATATTCCTAAAATAGGCATTGATCTTGCATACCTCATAGATGCAATTTTGTGCCAAGATTTAGTTAAAGGACTAAAGACCAATACTCCTTTGTGAGTCTTAAATGAACTCCTATCAACCCTCCCAAAACTGGTCAAGCTCGAACAACCACCGACTAGGTAAACATCATCCAGGATGCTGGCAACAGAGAACATGAATCTTCCTCTGAGAATATCAGCATCAATCTTATGCCATTGTTGTTGCAAAACATCAAGTGCATGTATCTCCCCAGAGCAATAGCCATCTTTAACAGCACCAAACAAAAACAACCATGGATTTTGATGCATACCTTCCCGTCTCATCTGAAGGAAACGAGGAGTGGTAGTCAAGTACCTCCATTTCTTGCATACAAGGCGGGCATTCATGAGACCGGTCAGGGGAAGCCTCACCAAGCACATCTCCAGAATGTCATCTGGAAGAAAAACGTGCATCTTACTATTTCTCACTGATTCTTCGAGTTCTGTATCTTTCCTGTTACTTTTCTTCCAAAATTTCTCTTTCATCCCATACGAGAAGCATTCCACTCCAGTTTCTTCAGTACCACAAAATGGTTTGTATCCCTTTCCTTCTTCACTAGCACTTGATCTCCTCCTCCTACTTGGATCCTTGCATTCCTCTCCAGTGTCAGCGCCTACTTTGCACACCCCACCTCTTCCATATAAAGTAAGACATTTTAAAGAAACCCCCTTCACATCATCCTCAACATCAGCTTCATAGTTTCTTAAGTTCTTCTTTCTCAACTTTTGACTAGCACTTCTAACAAGCCGTTTTGACACACTTAAGGATTCAAAATCCCGGCGAAGAGAATCCTCCTCGGTTGGACTCTCGGAAATCATACTTTTTTTCTGGCTCACTAAAAGCGAAAGCATATGCTAATTGCTATCTTCAAAGAAGAACTTCATAAATCCCACAACCGCCATAATGTCTGCTATAAGTACATATGTACATATATATATTAGACCTAAACATAACAAGTCAAATGGAACAGGAGTTAAACCTCACGCATGGCATAAATGCAGCAATAGAAAAAATAGGCACGCGAGCGCGCGCACGCACACACAAGAGGAGGAGGCAACGCAACTCAGTAGAAATGAATTCCTTGACAACTACCAAACAATTAGAGATAATTGGGGGAAGTATTTTCAGAAAAATGACAACTTGTAGAAAAATTAAGAAATATTGTTTATTTTCCTTTCTCAACAACCAAAAAAGTCAAGACAACCATATTCACAACACGGCAGCAAAAGAATAAAAACAATAACAATGAAATCAACTGTATTTTACAAATTATCAACTCAACAATGCAGCGTTACAAATACGGAAAACGAAATTCATCAGATCCACAAATGACTCCAGTTAATCCCAAACAGGATAGAAAATCAAACATTCACCAGCTCCACATCGCAACCGCTTGATCAAATAACATCACCCTCACAGAAAAAAAAACACCATGTCCATCACAAGAAACAAACAATTTCCCGCAACATTTTCAAAACCACGCACACAACGAAGCCAACAATAGAAATGGCGAAATCCAAACGACGGCGTTTGCGAAACTTACCGCAATGCGAAAACAGAACCGGTTTCCGAGCTGAAGTTGCAGGTAAAAAGCAGATAATATAGATGAGATTCGAAATGTCGAGTCTGAACGACCAAGTTTTAATTTTTATTATATATCTAAGCAGAAAAGAATCAATCATTGAAATTAAAATAATAAAACAAAAATAAATAAAATTATAGAACAAATAGTGGTTGCATTTGTCTCTGTTTATTTGGCTTGCCTGAAATTCAATTAGTAAAGCGACGCAACACTGATTAGAAAGGCGACTTGGCAACTCTTCGCTTTCCCATTTGGCATTCTCTGTATCTGCCTGCCTCTGCTTTCTTTTGTTTTTCTTTTAGGTGAGATTTGTTACTCTACCTGCGCACCGTTATCGTGGTAATCACGTCATAGCCGTCCGATTCTGAATCCGAATGGCGAGGATCCCACGGCGGCTATCAGCTTGAGTTGGTTGCTGCGTTGGGTACACGTGCGAGGTTGGGTATTGTTAACGAGGCAGGTACAAAGCGGAATTCCCGGCACTGAGGGCGCTAGTGGCTTTTCATTGGTTGGTTGTGGACTCTACTCGACACCTCTCTCCATCGGTTCAGGATGATAGTGATCAAATTGGATCCTCACCGTTGAAATAAACCTAATTAAGATTTGATAAATATATAAATTTCAAAAAAAAAGGGTGAAACAATTACACCTCTATTTAACTTGGATCACATTATTAAAATTAAAAATTTAAATAAAATATTGTTAATTATGATTATAATTAAAAATATATATAGTTTAGAGTTAGCGAGATCAACGGGGGGAAACGTAACACCATGGATTTTTACAAACATGGCACAAGATTCCGTCACGGGCTGAGCATCAGTCCATCCGTCAGAGTCAAGCCCAATGGTATGAGCCGGGCCGGGTCGGTGCCCAGGGCTCTATTAACGTCGAGGGAATCAGGCGTGACGCGAGCTTTAAGAGTCAAGACTTCACAATCGGAATACGCGGAAGCTGAACGGAACGGAAAAACGAAGAAGATGGCAAAAGCAGTAATGCGTCTGATTTTGATGCTCGCCGTTTTCTCCGTCGCGGCTTCCATCGACCACAAATGCGGAGCTTGCAATGCTGTCGCAGTAGGCTTAAATTCTATTCTCACTAAATTTATGACGTTTGATCTTGAATCTAGGATCTGATTTATTGTGTGAATTGCTCTGCAGGAGGAGCTGGAGTATGGCCTTTCCAAAGTAAATTCTTTATCGTTTTTGGTTTAGTTTCAGAGTTTCAGTTCGCTCTTGAAGTTTTGTTAAGTATCTGATATGGATTGATATTTTATTAGGAAAAACCGAGGAACCATTTGGATATGAGACATCGATTGGACTCAAAGGGTCAACGGAGAGGAAAGGTAATCGATTACAGGTATAAATTGTATGCTCCTCTTACGGTTTTGTTTTTCCATAGAATGATCTGGAGAGACTAGTCATTGTGGTTGTATGCCACTATTGAATGATCATTTCAAAGACTGCTGAGATTCTGCTATCATTTGAAAGCACAATAGTTCAAATGTTTGGTAAAATCCAAATTTTAACGGGGATCACGTAAAATCCAAATTTTAACGGGGATCACTTACTTTTTCACTAATATTTGACATTTAATGATTTTATCCAGCACAATCCCAAACAAAGCTGTAGTTTGGTTACTGAAACCTTTAGTCTCTTTTCGACTTTAGAATATTTGAATGTAACATTTCAAAATATGGGCACTTTCCTTGAAGAACTTTACTATATCAATTTATCTCATTACCTGTGAGATTCATATGTGCATTTTTTTACCCTTGGCTAATGACTCTAATTTTTTTTCAGAGTCAGCGAGCTTAGAGTTGTTGAACTATTGGATGGACTTTGTGACAAGATGCAAGATTACTCTCTTGAGATGGTACTGATAACACCAAATCAGTTTCGTCATTGTGTAATGTACAATGCTTTTGATGTTGGAGACTTGGAGGAAACATATTTATGCAGTTCATATTCGTAAAAGTGGAAATTAATGAAATAATGGTTAAAATTTTCATTAGTATTCCCTAAAAAGAAGTATTCAATTGATTGGCAGCTTTGAAATTTCATATCTCTGGTTGATACCTTTTGGCCAATTGATATAATGCTGTGCTTTTACATCCATTAGCATGTTTCTTTTTTTTTGCCTTTGCAGATAGATTCAAACAGACGAGAGTGGGTCAGAGTAGATAACTGGGAGAACCTTTCGATTAGTATGTAACCCTTTGCAGCACCTATGATATGATAATTTCATCATCTCTTCTGGTTAAGCTGCCAGCACACCATTTGCACTGGGCATCCGTGGCCGTAGTCTTTCTTCAACTTTGATGTTTGTATTGAATTAGCTCTAGTTAAATGATTCTTTCATGTCAGATAATGCATTGTGTCCTTGGATTTGTGATTAAAACACTATGCTTAAGCTGAAAATTTCTATTTAATTAGACTTGTGTGTCTCCAGTTGAGTTGGCAGTTCATTTGTTGTTTCACAAGAGTGCTTAATGTTTTGTTAGTGGATATTTGATTGACTGTGCTTTCTCTCTATGAATGACTCTACATTCGGCATCTTTGTTGCAGCATTCCCCACTTTTAAACTTATTACTCAAGTTTTTGTGAACTTCAAAGATTGATGAAAAATTCTGTGTTTTCACATGCTATTAGGTAAGCAAGAAGCTAAAGCATATGCTAAAGATATTTCTACTTATTGTGGAAGGTGAGACAGTTACTAATTTTTCCTCTTGATATGCTTTATAGTCTATACTTTGGAGTTTAATCCAGGTTCTTGTGATGAAACAGGTTACTTGAGGAAACCGAAGATGAGGTGAGTTTTCTTATCCTTCCTATCCAGAATTAGCATATTGGAGTCATATGTGTTTGTGCTTAAGATATTGACAAAATTATATCCATCACTTATGCAGTTGTCAGAATTGATAAAGAAAGGATCTGTTAAAGAAGGAGAAGTAAACAAGATTCTATGCCAAGATTTGAGCAAACACTGCAGCAAGTCTAGGTAATATTGGCTTTTAAATCCTCGCTTCCTTTTATGTGTAGAAATTAGGAAAGCATTTATGTCTCTGAGAGAAGACACTTTTCTCAACCATAATCACATGAACTGCTCATGGACTGTTGTGTGTGGTACTTTAAACAATATGGCAGGAATTATTTCATAGGAGTTTGAAATGGTAACTTTTATTCTAACTTGGAATTTGATCTCTGTCGACTTGTTCTTAAGCCACCTCACCCACTCGACTGTCATACTGAACTTGAAGTTGTTTGGTGAACCTTTTAGAATTTGTTTCAATTTCTTCTTGACGTTTGATTCAAGTACCAGCTGTTTTTAATAAAGAGCTCGGTTAGTTGGTAGCAAACTTTTGGCATGCTGAATTTATTTATTTATTTATTTTTTCATTTTCACTTATGCACAGTGGATCCCAGAAGCTGGATGATGATGACAATGAAGAATCTGATGCAGAACTTTGAGTCATCCACACTTATTGGTGCATCAACAGACAATATATAAGAATATTAATTATTGCTGCATCCATCCAAATGTGGTTCGGATTTGCTTAGATGAGAATTGCTTCTTTTTTCATCTTTTTTTCTGTTAACTTAAAACAAATTTTGCCTCCAATTGACCGGGATCTTGCATTTTCTTTTTGTGTTTTCAAACAATCCAGTAAAAGTCAGTCTAGACCTTTACTAACCCGCGAGTTTCTTCGTCTTGTTATATTGAAGGGGATGAGCACCGGCAAGCGATTACTCACAAACAAAGCATCTCCAATAGGCTATTTAAATTTCTTTTCCCAAAGTAAAAGCATATGAATTATTATTGAAACGGGCCATTATAGTTCAATAGCAATGAATATAAGCCATAAATGTAAAACATTGTGGAGATCATCGTGCCCCATTTCCAATCTGTTTTAAGTAGTATTGTCTTCTTTTATATGCACAACAATCAACCGTTATAAATTTCACAATTAATGATTGAAAAATGCAGTGTTCATTAGACTTAACTTACAAAGGCAAAGTATAACCCTCCATTTTCATGCTCTTTACAATGGACAAAACAGGGAACGGGAAGGAACAGTACATGCAACTAAATAGTTGAACAAGAGACTCGTACAACATAATTTATCTTGGATGTACACGACCTGCAAACAAAAAGAATCAAACATTCTACATGAAGTTTATTTCCTTGCACAAAATAACGCCAGTAATCACAGGAATGTGAATGTGTACAAACCTCTATGAGTTAAGTCCTGGTTTCATCAGTTACTGTCCAGCACACCCTTGAGTAAATTCAGACCTTCTGCTGATATGCTCCTCCGAACATGGGTTGGTGGTATTTCTATCCGAGGGGGTGGGTCTGAGGAGAAACAGATTACAATCACAGTTAAATTATCACACGTGTGGCGTTTGAGTGCCTCCCTGACAAGCTCTCTTGAGCATCTTTCAGGATCATTATGAAGCATCAATTCTTTCCTAGCAACGGAAACTGCACACTGGCTACTCATGACATCCCACAAGCCGTCGCTGCCCATTATCAGGAACTCATCTTCCTCAGTCAAAAGTGTCTCCTGCAACTCTGGCTCTGCACTTAGAGGACAAGCAGAACCTTTTGGACTCTTCATGTGCCAGTCTCCAAGAGCACGTGCCACAGATAATTGGCCATTGAGGTAGCCATCATAAACAACTCCACCAAGTTTCTCAATTCTTAGTCTTTCAGATGTGCAATTGGGCTTTTGATCTTTGGACATTTCTATTACTCGACCCCGCCTCCCCAGCACAGCTCTGCAGTCCCCAGCATTCGCAACTATCAAAGTCCTGTGGAGAGATTACAACGTCAGAGGCAATCCAAACTAGTGTTTAATCGGTGCTGGATTCAATTGTAGAATTACCCTCTATTCAGTCAAGAGAAATCCAATCTCTTGAATCACAGAATTAATCTACCAAACCAAATTCAAACGTTAATCTATGCCCATAAGATCGTCAATATATCAAAAAAATAAGCTTGATATCTAGTATACTCTCAATATTAACAGCAATACTCCAAAATTTGACAATTTCCAGCATGAATACAGGTAAGACTTTCTGATGCCAAATTCAGAATAAAAGCAGCTTCCTTAGCTCAACTTACCTTCCAAAGATAAGCGCGGTTAAAGCAGTAGTGCCGGATGAAATATCAAGAGAACTAGCATCTGCAAAAGCATAATCAGCCTGCACAAAAGCACTCTTAATCGCCTTCTCCACACAAATGGGAAAATGGGAGTCGTCAACTATGAATCTAAGGATGTTATTTCTAACAAATGATGCTGCATCAGTACCTCCATGGCCATCAAACACCTATTCGCATCATTTATAGATATCAATTCCTCAACCAGGATAAATACTGAAACAATTCTAAACAGCCTTCTGAAGTCAACATTCAATACACATTTAGCTCAGAAGGGTTGAATGATAAAAGTAGCGAATCAGAAAGAGTTTTGACAAACTCACCCCGTAGAAAGCTCCCGGCATGGGAAAGTCGGCAGTGGTACCTATATGTTCAGAAAGATTATCTATACATAAGTGCTCATCTTCCATATACTGTTTAGGTCCTCGCTCAGCACAGCTTCCTGATCGCAACACAGGTAAACACTCTGATAATTCCTCAGAAGATGACTTGTTAACAACCCCAACATCCATTGCCTATAGAAGATTAAACATAAGTCTTAGTTATAGAGCATTTCCAGAATGCTGTACAGCAAAGAAACAATCGATTATACTATAAAAAAAAATGAAAAATGTTGACAATTCACATCTCCTTTTATTCTCCATAGTAACAATGGAAAAAAGAAAAACAAAATGTTTCGGATTAAAAAGATTGTATGAAATTCCACATGTCATTCCTCACTTAAATCCATAAAAATACAATTTACGAACAAGTGTTATTTTGCAAGCTAAAAAGCTTTTAGATTTTATTTTCATTGCTTTTGAAATGACAATTCATGAAACTTAAGGTAATATATAATAGTATACAAATTTTAAATATACATAGAGATCCCACACAACAGAATCGAATAATTCAGTAAAATATTAAAAATGACAATAATAATAGGATGAGCTTACCAAATCAGTCGCTGCTAGCAGCCTCGTGGAGCTCACACAATGCCGCATAGCTGAAAGATGCTGAGGAGGTTTCCCACTTGTCGTCTGTTTCCTATTATCCATATTATTTGAGTTCTGGTTTACCATGTTGATGGCTTATAATCCTTACTATCAATTACAGTAGATAGCAGTTTCCCACCTCTAATCACAAACAATTCACGCTAATACAGACCCTTTACTCAAAGTAATCCTTCTCTTAAAAACCTTACTGTTCGGGAACAAGCAACTTTTAGAAGATCAAGATTATACCAACTTCCATGTCTGAGAAATAAGATTCCTACAACCAAACAAAGAAAAAAACTTGAAGAATTTCCACAACAATAAATCTCAAGGTCTCTGCAGATTAAACAACGAAAGTACCACAAACCCGTCTATTTCTTCATCAATCCCAACCCATCTCAACTTCTATGGCAACTGAAACCTCAAATTAGTTCTTACCAGTTCAGCAATTTATCAAAAAATTATAAATTTGCAATAAAACTACCCCACCTCTCCAAACCCCAGATCAAATATGGGTTAATACAATCAGAACAATAAAAAACTTTGTACTGAGCAAAAATTCAGCGCAGAAGCAGCATAAATGGAGATAATCACGAAAAAGATATCGGATAAAATCGCAACTAAGTAAAAAAAAAGGAATGAACTTCAACAATTACAGAACAAGAAAGATTAAGAAACTCGCACTGATGAAAATGATCAAAGAGACCATAAAATTTAAGAAAAAAGAAAAAGAAAAAAAAAGGGAAAGTTACCTCTGAGAATCGACAGAAGGACTCGGAAGCTGTGCAGAAAATGATCAACGCGAGAGATAAATGTGAAATTAAATTGAACTTGTTGAAGTTTGGTTGGCTACCGGCGATTCCAGGTAATTCTATGGATCTTCTAGCTGTATGGGTAAACTTGGGGCACGTGGTGGGTTGTGGTTGTTGTCTACTCTGTTTTGATCCGGGTTCATCTTTAGTTCGTGGTTTGGTGCCGCCATAGTGTCCCAGCCGTTAGATGCCCGCGTTCTCTGATCTGCACGATCCTCGTTTTTACTTAAACTATTTACTTTCAACAGTTTTGGGTTCGGGTAACTGCCATTGAGATGAAAGCCTCGGATCCCGTATTACACGGTTAAGTTATGATTGAAAGTATGTTTGTGATTATCGGCTAAGATACAACGACAGTTGTGAGCTAGCTGCCTCCGCTTTTACGAATCGGAACTTGGAATTTACTGCAGACGATGTTCGCACGCTAAGATTCATCAACACCGCTATCTATTGATCAACTGGTCAAGGTTCCCCGATTTTTACCGAGACATAGCACCGGATAATTTCTCTAGGTAGATTCGTCATTGCGGTTGCATGGGATGAAACCCAAGATGTGTCGTTGCGCGTGTCTCTAGATGTAAAAAAAATATTTATTTATTTATTTAACAATTTCATTTTTATTTTTAAAAATAAATAATAATAAGGGCCCAAGAATTTGGACTTGGGCCTGATTTGGGCCCAGGAATATCCAAGCCTTTGCTTCGATGGTGATGAGAGAGGAGAGGTGGCATGTTGATGATCATGCATTGGAGCTGGAGCTTGAAGGTGGAGGAGTTGATTAACTGTGTTTCAAGTTTTGTTAAATGAACCAAAGAATATATTTATTTTTGCATAGCATGTGGTTTTGATAGGGATGAAAGGCTAGGTTTTACTATTACCATTATTATTATTATTCCATTCCTTCTACTTTAATTATTCTTTCCTTCCTTCAACCATTTATCAACATGGAATCTCCTCTCGAACATCACACCTCTCCATAATAAACAAGAAAGAATTTTGATGGTGAAATTTGAACAGATACTTTTGATTTTAATTTAGATTATTCAATTCGATAATTTAAAATATAAAATAAAGTTGAATGATAATATTGAACACAAATATTAGCCATGCTAATTCACTCATCATCTTCAATGTGGTGAATGCTTTTGTTATGATGCATCTTGATCACTTGATTCTTCCCTCTTCCTACCCATTCGGTGTTTTGCATACAAGCTTCTTTCCTTCAAATCATGGATTTGGTAATGGGTTTCTGTCCGAAAGTTTGAAACCATCACATTCAAGGATATCCAGGACCATAAAAAAAATACTCATAGATGACCAAATCAAGGCAAAAAGATTTCAAAATGTGAATCATCATGTCTCCTAAATGTTAAATTTTATCCATCACTTGTACCAAATACAAAAGTATCAATCGCAGTCAACAAACTAAGCATTACGATATTCTCAACGACAACGCAAGATTTGCATTCTCTTTGTTCCTTGTGGAGAGTTAGTGCAGTAATTGATTAATCAGTGTATAAATTTTGTCAAATGCTGTGAAGTATTATAAAACCCCATGTAAGTCGCCTGCTTACTGTGCCTATCACTGAATTTGGTAAAAGAACTCTTGATAGGATGAGATTATACATTTGTAATATGAAATTTTTAAGTGGTTAATTTACTTAAATGCTTTGAATCGAACTGAAACTGTTGTACTCGAAACTTTCTTGTGAAGTTATTAAGAATTAGTCATGATTAGACTCACTTAACCTCGGTCTAGTGGCATCATAAGGAACAGTTGCTTCAAATGCGTGCGGATGCTTTAAAGTTCGGACAACATTGTTTAGAAAGATTGTAAAAACGAAGAGATTACATGAAGTTGTTTGCATTCTGTTTCAGAACACAAATATCACTAACAGTTCGACCGTGTGCGGTGGTGTTGTTTCTGAAAATGACACAGATGTCAACAACAGTATATCAATAGCTTCCCTCCTCCTCGTGTTTCAGCCCATTTGCACATTCTTTAGCTCTGTTCTGGGATTTTTCAACGCCCTTTAAATTTGTATACTAAAATTTTTGATACAAGTTACAAGATTATTTGATTATATCTCTCCTTTTTTTGAAGCAAAGATTGGTCGTCTGTGGTCACCGTTGCTGGTCCTCCGCTGAATTCTCATGTTAGATTTCGCCTTTTCAAAGTAGTCGAGTTTTTTTTTCTATCTGGGGATTCTGCTTTTGCTTTCCTTCCGTCTTGGCTTTGCTGCTTCATTAATTGTTTGAAAGATGGGTGTATGAATGGTTTTCCCTCCTTCATTATCTGTTTGGAATATGAATTCCTCTCCATTTTCGTGCTAGAAAGTACCCCACTTTATGAAAGCTATGCTTGGCTCCAGGGACATGCCTTTGACATTTCACTTCCCTGGTACTTTTGCAGGTCTTTCTTTCAAATAAATTTTGAGCTGTAAAGAGAATCTGATTCTTGTTTCCATTACAGGTCAATTTGACATTAACAAGTTACATTTTTATAAGTTTGTTCTATCTTTATTTGGTCCATAAGAAAATTGAAGAGAGAGAGAGAGAGAGGAGGACACTAAAACTTTCAAGCAACTGAAGCATTTTCTGGTCTGTAAGAATATGGAAATAATATATTGTAATCAGTAAGATTGTTTGTTTCAGCTTTTTTTGGGGAATTTTGTTTTCCCATTTTTCATTTTAGTGTAATTAATCAAACCGAGCACTGTGCTAATGGTGCCTGATAGCAATTTAACGTGTTTTCATTTATAATTTTATTTTTTTGGGTTTATTGGATTATGTAATTTCAGGATTCATAATTTGGGTTTTGGATACTCGTATAGTCATTCTGTTATCTCATAGTTAACCTTTGCTTTTCTTATCTTTTAGAGTACATGAATCGATCGGGCGCTGATTCTCTGGTGGAGGTGGTGAGTGATTCGTTCTGGGCAACTTGAGATAATTTTGCCTTGTAAAATTTATTCGCAATGAAGAATTCTCGGTTTCTTCCATTAGTCTTTCTCTATTTCGGAATATTTTCAACTGGGTTTAGTCAGAATGTTTCGACTAGACCAGCTGTTGTTAATATCGGTGCTTTGTTTACACTTAACTCTACGATTGGTAGAGTTGCCAAAATTGCCATTGAAGAAGCTGTGAAAGATGTCAATTCTAATTCGAGCATTCTCCATGGGACCAAACTTAACATAACAGTGCAAAATTCCAATTGCAGTGGGTTTCTCGGCATAGTGGGAGGTACGTTCTACTCCATTTAGTTTCAAGTTAGTTTTTGATGGTTTGATCACCTGTCATGTGCAAGATTCTGCTTTTGAAAAGATTTTCGGAGCAGTAGTTGAGTATGCTGATTATTGTGTTATTACAGCTTTGCAATTGATGGCGACTGAAACTGTCGCCATTGTAGGACCACAATGTTCTGCAGTTGCCCATATTATATCACTTGTTGCAAATGAACTCCAAGTTCCTTTATTATCATTTGGGGTTACAGATCCTAGTCTTGTTTCTCTTCAGTTCCCTTTTTTCGTTAGGACCACGCAAAGTGATTTGTACCAGATGACTGCTGTAGCCGAGATTGTCAGTTACTATGAATGGAAGGCTGTCATTGCTATCTATGTTGATGATGAACATGGAAGGAATGGCGTATCGGTGTTAAATGATAAACTTGCAGACAGGCGCTATAGAATATCCTACCGGAGAGGGATTCCCCCGGAGTCTGGAGTGAATCGTGGTTACATCATGGATCTTCTTGTTAAGGCTGCTTTGATGGAATCACGAATTATTGTTTTGCATGTAAGTCCAAATTTGGGTTTCATGGTCTTTTCGGTGGCAAACTCTCTTGGGATGATGGGAAATGGGTATGTATGGATAGCCACGGATTGGCTGGCTTATGTGATAGATTCTGTTTCTCTCCCTTCTGAAACCATAGACATGATGCAAGGAGTTCTTTTTTTGCGTCAGCACACGCCAGAATCAAATAGAAAGAGAGCTTTTCTTTCTAGATGGAAGAAGTTAACTGGTGGTTCTTTGGGGATGAATTCTTATGGACTTTATGCTTATGATTCTGTTTGGCTGCTAGCTCATGCTCTTGATGCATTCTTCAACCAGGGTGGGAAGATATCATTTTCTAATAATTCTAAATTAACTACTGTGGAAGGCAGCAATCGCCACCTTGACGCATTGAGCATTTTTGATGGCGGAAGCCGATTGCTGGAGAACATATTGCAGAGTAATCTTGTTGGTTTGACAGGTCCGCTCAAGTTTGGTTCGGACAGGTCGCTTATTCATCCTGCATACGATATAATTAATATTATTGGAACCGGATACCGGAAGATTGGTTACTGGTCCAACTATTCTGGTTTGTCTACAGAACCTCCCGAGACACTTTATGCAAAAATGACTAATCGCTCGAGTTCAAGCCAGAGACTACATAGTGTTATTTGGCCCGGAGAGACCCTGTCAAAGCCCCGGGGATGGGTTTTTCCAAACAATGGGAAGCTACTGAAAATTGGTGTACCCAATCGGGTCAGTTACAGAGAATTTGTATCACAAGAGAGAGGGCATGAAATGTTTCGGGGTTTCTGCATAGAGGTGTTTACAGCAGCGGTAAACTTGTTACCATACGCCGTACCGTATCAATTTTATGCCTTTGGAGATGGTCATAAAAACCCAAGCTACACACAACTAGTAAATCTGATTGCAACCGGCGTGAGTACTACTACATCATAGGTTGAAAACTTCATGAGTTGGTTAATTCATGCCTGCTGATTTTCTTATTTTCTTGTCGTAGGTCTATGATGCTGCTGTTGGCGACATTGCTATTGTCACGAATCGAACAAAGATCGTGGATTTCACGCAACCATATGCTGCATCTGGACTGGTTGTTGTGGCCCCATTTAAGAAATTAAACACTGGAGCTTGGGCTTTTCTGCGGCCATTTACCCCCCTTCTGTGGACTGCTACTGCTTGTTTCTTCGTTGTTGTTGGAATTGTTGTGTGGATTCTTGAGCATCGGGAAAATGACGAATTCAGGGGACCGCCTAAAAGACAAGTCATAACCATTCTTTGGTGAGATTGATTATCTTGTTATGATACCTTAAATTTACTAACCGCCTACGCATATACATGTATCCAATTGCTCTGCAAGCATAGTGTATGTTCAAAAGTAGGTTAGAAAGAGAGTTATCCATCTCTGACAGTTTATAAGTTCAAGATCCTTGTGATATGTTTTCGCTGGATAGGATGCAGAGAGATTGATTCTGACTGTGTTTACAGTGGAGACACCTACGTTTCTATTTTTAAATATTTAACATGAAAACTTCACTTAGGTTGTTTAGTACATATTGTCTGGGTGGGAGACCAAAAACCTACCTTCCTAAAAGTTAAACGATATTTATCTGCCTGCTGTGCATTTGTAATTCTACAACTGAATCTATCTCAAAGCATTGTTGGTATTAATTTTTTTTTATAGAGCAGTGGTATATCTGCAAACATCTGGAACCATTTTGCCTGTATTTTTAACTGTATATTTGTAGCTGGCAACGTTAAAGTTTCAGTACAGTGGAATTTTGTGTTCTTTTTCTTTTATTGATAGCAGAGTATCATGTCATCTCTTTTTTGTAGGACTGATTTTTTAATTAGCTGATTGCTAAGATGAGTCAACTTTTTGTGCCTAACATCTCGGAAATAAACGCGACAATAATTATCTGACCATGTTCTGTTTGCTGATCCTGCAGGTTTAGTTTGTCAACTCTGTTTTTTGCACATAGTAAGTGGATGTTAGGCTCTTTATGAGATTTTTGTTGCCAGAACGAGGCATGGAAGAGAGTCAAAAGATTAATTTTGTTCTTTCTTGCAGGACAGAACACTGTGAGCACCCTGGGCCGGCTCGTGCTAATCTTATGGCTCTTTGTTGTTTCGATAATCAACTCGGGCTATACTGCAGGTCTGACTTCAATACTCACAGTGCAGCAGCTACATTCTCCCGTTGAAGGCATTGACAGTTTGAGAAACAGTGATGACCCAATTGGTTACCAGGTGGGTTCTTTTGCGGAGCATTATTTAACTCAGGAACTCAACATATCTAAATCTAGGCTTATTGCCCTTGGTTCACCTGAAGAATATGCTAGAGCACTTAAAAATGGTCCCAAAAATGGAGGTGTCGCTGCTGTGGTTGATGAACGTCCATATGTCGAACTTTTCCTCTCAAGCGAGTGCTCGTTCAGGATTGTAGGTCAAGAATTTACCAAAAGCGGCTGGGGTTTTGTGAGTAGTTATTTCCTTGTGATGCATAAACTTCTTGAATTTCATTCTAAACATTCCCGCTTACTTGGATATCTCTCACACTAGGCATTTCCCCGAGAATCTCCTTTGGCTGTTGATTTGTCGACTGCAATTCTACAACTAGCGGAGGATGGCGATCTCCAGCGGATCCATGACAAGTGGCTGATGAAAAGCAGTTGCAGTTTAGAGAGTGCCGAGATTGAATCAAACCGACTTCACCTTAAAAGCTTCTGGGGCCTCTTCCTGATCTCTGGGATAGCTTGCTTCATTGCTCTCTTCATATACTTGTTGAAGATTATGCACCTGTCACGCAGTTCTGTCCCCGATGAATCTGTCTCAGCTGAACCCGGTAGTGCACGTTGTCGACGTCTTCAGAGATTTTTGTCATTAATGGATGAGAAGGAAGATGTATCGAAGAGCAAGAGTAAGAGAATCAAAAAGGAAAGATCATCATTTGACCGTGGCGGGGATGAGGAATTGGGAAGGAAATCCAGGAGGAGAGAAACATGGAGCAATACCAATTCAATCGATTAACTCGATTTAGGATATAATTTACCCAGTAACCCAAAGCCTGCAACTGGTCATATTGCTTACATAATTTCTTACAGAAAATATATTTGCTGAAAGCATTGCCGTGGCAAGATTTTGATTTACACAAAAATGTCGGAGCATTCAGATCACAATGTAAAGCCAATATTGAAAGAATATAATAAATCCTCTATATAAAACATTCTGACGCATGCAATTGCCATTTTATTCAAAACAAAAAGCCCTTTGATTGTGGAGACAGTTAACTTTTACCCATGTGCTCAATCTTTTATTCTTCTACCCATACAATGATAAAAGGAAATCTTTTTTATTATTATTATTTTTAATTTCCAGCCAAATGGATGTCAAATGTTCAACAGTTCATGAAACCAATTAGGTTGTTCAAAGTTTTTCGGTGGCCAAATTAAGCAATAGCAAAGTAAAGATATATTCCACATCTGACAAAACCATACAAATTTCAAGAGCTGTCAGCCACATTCATGCATGGCTTCCCTCATTCCTTGCTGAATCACTGCTGAGGATACCGGCATGTCCCATAACCTTAACACACGGTGATGAAAATATGTTACAATCAGAGAAATGATGAAGAAGCTACAATACCCAATCAATGATCAGATGAGATGAGAATGCATGTAATCTGGTTTGAACTTACTTGGATCACTGAAAGTAACGAGTCCAGTGCCCTTGAAATCACAGTTCCAGTAATTTCTACCGTGCATTTGATAGTAAGAATTCATGGCGTATGAAGCATGAGCGTGAAGCTTTTCAGGCTCGAAACAATAACCGCTTTTATAAATTTCTCTGCAATCAACACCACCGGGTCCGCAGCAAAAATCCAGAACACTCTGAAGAACTTTCTCATCTGCGTGTGGTTTTGCCACGCACCAAACGGACGGACCTTTCGCAGCTCCGCTTGGCATTTTCTCAAACGTAACTGCATTGCTACAGAATTCGCAGCTCAAGTCAACCTCGTACACTTTTGATCCATCTCCGTTAAAAATGCCAAAGTTTCTTTCAGTAACTCCTCCTTTTTTCTTGTTCTCGTTAAACAAAGCAAATACGAAAACCTCTAAACTCTCTCTAGGCTTCATCGGAGTTCCTATGTTAGACTGCGCGCGCTCAATCAATCTAGTGTTGTAAGTCTTTGCATTCTCTGGTGTGGCTGCTGCATCACTGGGTTCACCCTTTGATGGCCACCCGGATTCCGATACTGTAATCTTGATTGATCTGTTTCCAAATCCTAGATCGTTAATGGCCGATCTAACTGCGTCGATTTGTGCATCCAACATGTTGGTGTATACGTAGCCTTTCGGATCATGAACTCCGGTGGCATGACCTAGTAAAGCGTACTCCATATCGACCGAATCAGGGTCATCCCTGTACGCGAAGTAGGGATACGCATTGACCATCAATGGCGCCCCAGTTTCAGCCAAAAACCCTAATATGGAACTCATGGTTGGGATTAGGCCAGTGGCGAAAGTGGAAGACGACGGAGGAAATGAAGAAGAAAGAACAGCCATACTATGCGGCGTCGAGACTTTGATTTTACGTTCCAGTCCACGCGCAAGCAACGCTGCATGCAAGTTTTGCATAGCTTGGAACAAAGCTTTGGGTTCCATTTCATCAGTTGTTAAATACTCGTTGCCGACGACAATGGCGACTATGGAAGTGGCAGGAACGAAGGGCAACACACGAGTGGCGAGCCACTCATCGGCGGAGGAAGCGTCCGTGCTGATGTTGGACACGTGATAGTTCTCAACTGCGACAATGAGGTCGATGCCGGTGTTGGTAAAGGCCTCGAGGATTTCGGGGTTGGTATCGTAAATTTTGACCTTATCAATGAGTGTAGATTGAAGGAGTTGAGCTACCCTTTTCGGGGAGGGAAGGTTGTTGCCTAGAGTGCCATAGTTTATGCCAACTCCGACGACGGTTTGGGAATAGCCGAGGAGGAGAAAGAGTACTAGTGGAAGGATAAAAAGTTGCAGAGAAGCCATTGTGTCTCAACGAAGGCCTGAAATTGAGAAAAATACAAAGAGAGAGCCATTAATCTTTGCTAGAATTACTCTCCATTATATGATTTTTCTTTTTTCTGTTGACTTCGGCAGAAATTTTGAAAGGTCACAGTGAATTTTGTCTCCTCGTAATGAAAAAATTCAAAGAAGACAGATCAAAAGGTGAATGGTGGGTCATTTGAGTTGATGGCTAATGACGACAAATTCATTTAATCTTTGAGGTTTTTTTAATTCGGGATTTAATCCAACAACTTACCTTACAAATTTCAAGATTGTGCCAGCGTTTAGTTCTCCTGAGTATCCATGGTAAGCCTAGTTCTCTTCTTAATATCGAAATCTACGATCGGACATTTTAGAACTTAACTATTTTTAATCGATTCATCTGGAGCTTTGCAACATTTTTTTGGAATCTTTGCAACTTGATCTGAACTTCTGAAATTGAATAATAAGCTTAAACATTGGCTGGTCCGATCGAGAAACCAAAGATTTTAAGCTAAAGTGGCCAACCCCGCCCATAAAAATTCAATCAATGTTTAGATTGGTGCCAGCTGGGATACAGGTGAATGGGTCAGAAAATTACAGGCCATTATCTCCACAAACGCGAGCATAACCAGTTCCCTGAACAGTCAGATTTTTGTTCGCACAAATCCACAAGTACATCTCCATTAAGAAAATCTCCACATCACCATTTGAACGTCCAGCTATCAATTGATGGTGAGGTCCACAATACGGGCACGATGATTAAATTTGGTTGAAAACAGAGTACATCAAGATTGGTAAGTAAAAGAAAATTGAAAACCTCCTGGCTCTGGTTCTGGGTCCTATTCAGCCAATGATGCATTTGAAATTTCAACATTTATGGTACATAACATACAAACATAGAAGAGGATCGAATATTCTGGCATAGTTGAACCTGTACAGAATAAAAGATTGAATGTGGACCGACTCACATTAGATCACTTGTATACTTCAGGATGAATTCCTCTTCTTGGCAGTACCTATAAATCACATTATAAACCTCCATCAGAAGTTTCGGGAATCGTTTAGAAAAATAGTTGTAAAATCCTTCAGGATGAGACCCCAACAATTCCTTGATGTCTTGAGGAAGTTCCCTGTAGTGATTTGATTTATTTCTTATTACTCGCAGTAAGTCGCGAACACAGTCGTACTTGTAACGTCTATAGCGCCCAATGTTATCAATGAATATTGTTTCCATCTTTTCATCCCATTTCCCATTCAAAGCCACTGACGCAATACCTTCCAATGCTTTCAAGAGTTCCGACTCGCTCTCCCTATCTTCTAACTCAACACGATCACTAACATCTCGAAGAAATGAAAGTCTTGTATCAGAGCTCCAGAAAAATGGATGATGCAACACGTTCTCTGCCTTTGGCCTACAAAATGTGCAAACAACTTCTTAATCATGAAGTAAACACAAACTTCAAAACACAATACTAATGCAATAAGCTTTAAAATTTATATATTTCAAAACATAAATATTTTAATGGATAATGGGGCATACAAAGATTTACATTAAACTTCTATAAATTTCAAAGAAAATTTAAGGGGAGCAATTGCCCCCTGTATTCCATGGGTAGCTCTATCAATGGTTCAAGAAAAAGAGAGGTTGTGGTAATATATAAAACCATCATATCCTTCCAAGTATGTGAAACATAACCAGATAATAACTTCTGTCAAAATTTAAACTTCTATAATGACACTTTACCTCAAATCCGGGTTAGGATCCAAAAGATGTGTGAAAAGATCCACAGCTTCTGGTATATTCTCCACCAAGAATAGGTCTTTCCGGTCATTCACAATATTAACATCTCGTTCAAAACTCTCACCATAGGGATGTTTACCACCAGTGATACAGAAAAACAGAATACAGCCTAAACTAAACACATCTACAGCACGGGTTTGGCGCCTATGTAGAAGTTGTTCAGGTGCTTGCCAACCTGAACTCCCGTAACCTACAGTCAAAAAAACAGAAAACTGAAAAACATATTCACAAACAACAAGCTTTAAGAAACTGCTGTTAGATCACACAGCAGATCCAGAGGCAGCTACTGAGAGGCATGTGAAAAATCATATTTCATTAAGCTACAATTCTGGTTATGGCAGCCAACTGAACCATTTGAACCATTATTCAGATTATTTCCAGACAAACAATATTCCCACTCATCTGACCCTATACCTACACAAACACCACTATGCACGCGCACATTTCAATGTGTCAATAAAATATTACCAGAAAAGTGACTAAAGATGCTTACCGGTAGCATTCTGGGTTAAGGAAGACATGTCACCATGCAGGCGCTTGCTAATACCCATATCTGAGAGCTTTGCACATAAAGTTTTCTCCTTGATTATTAATACATTTTGAGGCTTCAGGTCACGATGTATAATTCCAATATTGTGTAAATGGGAAAGACCAGAGACTATATCCCTGCATTAATTAGGACCAGTCACAGGGAAGTTTCTCATAATTCAGATGTTCATCTGAAACAAGGTCAACATCTATGCCAGTCTACCAACTCAAAAGAAGAGAGAGAGAAAGAGAGAGAGCTACAGATGCAATTTGAACTAACCTCATCAATCTTAACAACTGAGCTGAAGGAAGCCCATTTGATTTCCACAGGTCAACATCTTTATTGTTTTCCAACACTGGAAACAATCGAATACTAATCTCATTTACCAAGTTGGAATCTTGGTCTTCTGCAGTTATTTGACTTTGAAAAGCTCCAGATAATACATAGATTAAGTCATTTAGATTACAAGAACAACGCTCCAGGGATAGATAAACAAAATCTTGATCAGACTCCACCCCATACCATCGCACAATATTTTGATGTTGGTCAGAAGCCATAAGATTCTGAATCTCTTTAAGGGCTACATCATGATGAGTCTGTACAAGGCGTTTAACAGCTACCGCACGACCATCATAGATCCCCTCCAGTACAACAGTACCATTACTCCCTTTAGCAATTTCTTTGTTAGAGACAACTAACTTACCAATCTTACGCCCATCTACATGAACGTCATTAAGATCGGTAAATGTTAGCAATAATTTCTCTCCATTTCCTTTACTATGAGAAAGTCCATTGGTTTCACCAATATTAGTCTCATTTTCGATTAACTTCTGCATTTTCTCACTGGTAGCACTGTTTTTATTGTTCCCAGGTCTCCGTGATTTCTTCTTTTTGGGTACCCCTGTATGCATCATGCGTTCCTCAGTCTGCATATTCACCTTCCCTTTTTTGGTTTGGTAAAATAGAAAGCCAATAATGGGACAAATGGCGAGGAATAAAGCAAAGAAAGACTGTACTTGTAAGCTAAATCTTTCAGCAAGCATGCCTCTGTCATTTATTTCACTAACACTTCCATCAAGCATTTCCAAGGTCCAAGGGTTTTCAATCTCATTTGAAGGCAAAGCAAGCGGCTGCCCTTCCACCTTGTCAGGAAGAGACACAGGCAATTTTCTGTCAACTGGCACTAATGAGGGGCTCTGATTGGAAGCAGGCAAAGAAATCTGTCCGCCTACACCACCAAGTACAGAGAGAAACTCCAGCAAACTATTATCACGAAGCCGGTAGACAGAAGCCCTCATCTGACATGGCAAAGGTGACTCAGCATCACCTATATAGTCTGCCTTTAGCTCACTTCTGAAACTAGAATGATACTCGCTAAAAGAATTTCCCATCCATTGACACCGAAATTCAGCCTCAATATCAGCAAATGCCACATTCCACAAAATTTCCCCAGAACCTGGAGAATAATATTGCAAAACATAATCTGTCCTCATTACATAAACCAGCTGCTGAACTGTCTTCAAGTTTCCCAAACTAGACTCCATCAATTCTTCGGAACCATTAACTTGCAGAACATGCTTTTCTTTATCACTCTGAAACCCTAACGTAGATGCTGAATCATCCGACCCATAACTATAAACTACTCTTCCTAACTTGGCATCAACAACAAACACAGTAGTTTTCTTAGCTCCTAATGTCACTCCACCATTCTTCGATATATGCGGCGTCCTTCTAATATACTCTTCAGCACTCAAAGAAAGTTTCTCCTAAAATCCAAAAAGAATAGTAAATAAATTTCGCACACAATTCTTCATTATCACAAAAACAAACGATAATTAATAACATAGAATTGCGTACCACTTTACCAAACCGCTTGCTATGAAAGTAGAGTTCCCAATCTTCACCAATATCAATATAAAATTCAGAGGCATTAGGATTAAAAGCAGCCTGATAGGACGAATAAATTGGCCGGCCTGTCGAAAACGACCATCGGCTTTTCCCTAACTTAGCGTCAACTAAATGTATTGTTCCATCTAACGCAGCTACAAGTGCTACATCAGCTTCACTGTATCCAAAAATCAAAACAAAACGACAAGAAAATTTTGGTTAAACAAACAGTTCAAATGCGATAAAACTCAAACGAAATTTTCATGCTCGTCACAATTCGAGTATTAAATAAAAAATTGTGGATAGTTACGGTGGTGGCGACGGCGGCAAAAGAGAGTTGAAGATTTTGGAGACCCGACGATTTGGCGACGTCTCCGAGAGCTCTGAAGACGAGAAACTCCGTAAGATCACCGTCGCCAACAGTAGAAATATCATAGATCGTCTCATTTCTAAGATCGGACAAGAATTTCTATAATTGGTAAATTGAATTTCTGGGATTTTCGATTCGGAAAGCGAGAGTGAAGGTATTGTACGTAATTTGATCCGTATTGGTACAGCGTCGTTTTACGACTCATTTTCCATTTGGTGAAGCCGTGTTTGCCTGATTCATAGGCTTTTATTTAAAACAAGTACAAGAAAGGTTCCACGCCAGGTAGCTGGTGTTTATACGATATAAAATTTAAACAAAAACTCAGCCGTTAATGTAATATCCTGATTAGCTCATGGAAGCCGTTGATTCGGACAGAGAACGAAAACACTATATACATTTTAACCAGGCCCCTAATTTTTTTAAAATATCAAATTCTGACCCTCAATTTCTCAGGTCTGGCCATGACCCCCTAACTGCAGAAACAAGAGTGCCGTCTCATCTCGTCTTTGCAAGATCATTGCTCGAAAGACATACTATTTGACAAGATCTCTGTTCATGTTAACTCAGTTTTCATTACAACAAAAGCATTTGGTGATAGTGGCTGTGAAAAACCCTATATGTGTAGCCAAACAAACAAAACAAAAATAATTCAAGAAGCCTAAGCTTCACAAACTTTGCACTCCTCATCAGCAGGATTTGTCTTGCAGAAATCGTCCAATGCTCCACTTCCAGCTGCAGGAGAGCCTGGCCATTTGCTTGCTACCAAATGAGCCAACCCTTTGGCTGCAGAATTGAATTTACATAATCATTAATGTACCACTACATTTCATGTTTAAGTAGTTTTTCTTATCCAACTAGATGAACATTCATTGTCATACCAGGCGACAACCTTAACCATATCATCTCCCATGACATGGTCAGCGAAGAGTCAATGGTGGAGGAAACGTCCACTGACACGAGAGGAACATCACAGACATCCAATACGCCCTTCAGTGGCCCATCGGCAGTCTTTGTAAGACCCTTCTCCTCAACATTCACAACAAGGTAAAAAACTGATACATTTGGTGGTGTTACACGAAGTGCAATGCGGTTGAGTTTGCCCTTGAGCTGGGGAAGAACAAGAGACACTGCCTTGGCTGCACCAGTCCTTGTTGGGACAATGTTCAATGCTGCAGCTCTGGCTCTCCTCAAGTCCCTGTGTGACGCATCCAAGAGCCTCTGGAAAACAAGCTCAATTATTCAGTTTGGTACCTGTTTAAGTAATCATATTTCCAATAACATGAACTAGCGGACCCGTAAAATGATCTACGAGTAACCATTCAATTTTTGGCATAGGGTAGAAAATCCATGGTTGATTACCTGGTCTCCGGTGTAGGAATGAGTAGTTGTCATGGTTCCCTTGACAATGCCTGCAAAGTTAAATTGATGTCGAAGAAGATGCTAAACTTTTAACCGAGTGATTGTTAAGGAGTGTGAACTGCTTACCAAATTCTTCATCCATGACCTCGACGAAAGGAGCCAAAATAGTTTGTGGTGCAAGAAGCATTGCTGCAAAATGCCAATTTGATTATCATTCAACATAATGAAATGGACAACAGTTGCTAGTATTGTTCATTATCGCGCAAATTTCTTACAAGCATCCTGACCTCACAATGTTTGCAGCCTCTTGAAAGTAATCCTTTTCATTGACTCCAACAACATAGGTTGGAATATCTACACCTTTTGCTGGAGCAGTGATAATAACTTTCTTTGCACCGCTTGGATGTGCTTCCCGGCACCGGGACGATCCACCAAAACTCCTGTCCCCTGTAGAACATAAAGGTAAATAGATCAAACATTAAATAAATTGGCATTATAGAACTATATATCAGTTGTCTGCTGTGTATCGAGACACTAGAGACAGAAAAATATCAAAATAAATGCAAGAACTTACCTCGATAACAATGTCAATGCCGACCTCAGCCCAAGAGAGCTTAAGAGGGTCACGGTTGGGGACAACTTTTATGGGCTTACCATCGACGGAGATGGTTTCGTTGTCTACTGTTTCCACATTAGCTTTGAAAGTTCCAAGCATGGAGTCGTATTTCAGAAGGTGTGAAGCCTTCGTATATATTTCAGATCAACAATCAATTAATGAAATTAATGTTTTCAGAGAAGTATAGTGATTTGAAAACATGGCAACTTAAATCTTTAAGTTTACTTGCATTCTTGACACCACCTCTGTCATTTACAACAGCAACATCAAGTGGCGAGTCCTTCCTTCCATGCCAGCGTTGGAGGAAATTCTTGCCAATACGTCCGAGTCCATTGATTGCAACCTTCAGTTTGGATACTGTTTCAGCCCTTGCAGAAGTTGATACAGCAACCTACATTTAACAAAAAAATTCCAACTCTTCAGTTTCACTATATCCAGCTTTGTGAACACATTTTTCTAACTTAAACATATACCCCGTTTCAATATACATACCAATACCCAGAATTTTCCGTCAAAACATTATTAAATTTTATCCAGTAGTGATCATTATTAATAGATTAAACTTTAGCCACACGTCTGCAGATGAATATGTAAAGGTTATGTTGTAAGAGGAAGAGTAACGAACCTTAGGACTGAGTTGAGCAGCAACTACATCTAGGAGGGATGCATCTCTAGCGCCTCCGGCAAAGAGAATTTGATCGAAGGCCACAGAATTCAGCCACGTGCAGCCTCTGCAGAAGAAAAAAAGAAATGACCATTGAACAATTTTAGATACATAGTGCAGAAAAAATCCATGCTAGCTACAGTATAAGAAACCTTGATAGAGCATGAGTGGGAAAAGAAGAGTTTGGGGTTTTGGATGGAAGTCTGGTGCTGGCTGGGATTCTTGAGGAAGCAAGATCTGCGTGACTGGCCATGGCTGCAACTAAAGCTAGGAGAGTATGTTCTCCCGGCTATTTATACAGTTGAATTCTATCATTTAGTTATGGTAGCGTATTAATCAATCCCTCATACGTGTTTGATTTATTCATTTAAATTATGGTTGCAAGTGAATTAAAGAAATGAGTGGTGAATATAGGGCCGACTCACGATATAAGATTATGTTTTTGAGCGTTGCCAACTTTGTAGTTTGAACCACAGATTGTTCACTTCTTCCCAAAAATGTCTTTTGGTAGAATCATCCAAACGCAACATACTTGTCGCCCATATTCAATTGCTTTTATTTGTTTAGATTCACACAATACAATTGCTTCTCTGGCTGAAAGGAGATCAGATTGACTGGTGAAGATCATCTCAGCTACAATAATAATTTGCGCATTTTCTCTGTTATTGAATGCAATGTGGTAGAGCAGATAGGACCTGTACACTTCTTAAAATCGTTTTCACCTGTTCAAACAGCTTGTCCGGCTGGAATCGTGTATATGATTTCCAAATATCTAGTACTATCCGTAATACAACAATCGCAAGATAGAACTTCATCATGCACAAAATGAAGCCTCCAGTGTATCCCATCAATTCCCAGAAAACAGATCAAATGTTGCTATATAAAACAGGGTCCAAACCTAAGCAAGTTTATGATTATATAGGACGAAATTAAGTGACACAACATGCAAGGAACCACACAATTAAAGATGGATTGCTTTCAAGGAGCAATGAAATAACAGATTCAACAATTATTTCTTAACTTGGTAGTTCTGATAATGAAGGCCAAACGAGAGATACATCATATGTTAGCTTCAACTTCTCCAGAATTAACAGCCACTCCATTTGGACCTTCATCTTCTGTACGTAGCTGAGCAGAAACACCATCGATAGCAGAGTTCAGTTGAGCAATCTTTTCAGTTAGTATTTTACGTGTTTTCTGCAGATCAAACAAGGCAAATACATGATGGGCTACTGTTAAACTATTAAAAATTCAGCACATGGATCATAGTTTGTGAGTGAGGTGACACTCAAGGAATGAAATTTCAGAATTACAGCAAAGATTCTACAACTTCATCAATTTCAGGAAATTTACCAAAATAGAAGTTTGGCAGCAGTAAGACCATGGTAAAAAAAAATATACGAAAACCTTTGACAACTAACTCACAATACAGCCACATCTCCAATAAACATTAGACGTATCTTCATAAGAGAAACCATTAACACCAAAAAAATAAATTACTAAAAAATTAAAGGCCGTAAAAGCAATTCTGCTCCAAAGCCTTGGCCATGCCCAGAAATATGGGCAAACAGTCAAAAGAAATGGCTTACCTCCAAAGCTTTTTCTTCATCATATATGAACTTGGGCAATTTTCTCATTAGATCCTTTCTGTCAGCTGCAGCACCAGCTAGCGCCTTGCTGATCTGTTAAAGAACATCAGAACAAGGATTTCACTTGATTATCCCAAATGACTACTACATAGAACAGAAAAGGGCACAGTACAAAATGTGCAAGAACAGAGAAGTCAGATGGCCCACACTAGATACACTCTGAGCTGCTTGACAACAGTTTTAAGGTCATGTAATATCTTAAATCCTGGTTGTAGGATAATCTTAACAACAAACCATGCAGAACCCATCACTTATTCTCTTAAATCCTACGAATTGAAGAATTGGTAAGGACTTGTAGTAATAAGATCAGCTAAGCCCTATTTGGCTACTCCAACCATTCACGTGCATTTTGAAGAAATCCTTTACAAAGGGGATACAAATGTTACAAGTGTGTTTGATTGATTCAATCTCAATGAACAAGAAACGAGAGTTGTGGGTCAGATCATGCATACAACAAGAATTCTTGGAATTCATTGGGGATTCTTGGTTGGTGCTGAGCTAACTATTGTGCAAAGTGGTATCTAAAGAGATTAATGCAGTTTAATCACCATCTATTTGCAAAAGGCTATTGCCATAGGAAACACTAACCTGGGGTGCATACACACATCCAAGTGTACCAATTACAATTCCTCCCAAAACAAAACCACCAACAAAGATGCCAGCAGTGTTTGGCCTTCCTTCATTGCTGAGTGAAAAGAAGCAGGTGAGTGGCACAGGATACATTGGGTGTGTGTCTTCATGTGTTGTGCATACTATAATTGCACACAAAGATTTCAAATCACTGGCATCAGAAAGAAATGGATACCTATATGCAGCTTTAACTGTGAGAGGCCTACTGGTGGAAGAAAGTTGCACTTTCAACTTATGATTTGGACTGAATGACAAGGTGGCATGGCTGTTATTCCCAAGACATTGATTAATTGGCTTCAAAAGAGAGCCTAACAAAAGAGTTGTGAAAAAAAATGACAAGTTAACAGTGTTCAGAAAGCGAGCATGATGACTAACGAACTAATAAATGTAACAAAGCCACCATTAGCACAGAGACTCACTGAACATGTCTCACATTCATATGCAAAGATATGCATTTCAAATACATCCAATGAAAATAATAAAAAATATCAGTAACAATAAAATCCCCAAATATATGGTCAGTTTAGAACCTCATTAAGAAAAATCCATTGTGAATTAGTGCAATACGTATACTATCTGTAGCTGCTGTGCTTTCAAAGTTAAGCAGAAGCACAACAATACCGCTTGGAGCCTTAATCATCAATACATAAAACTCCCTTGTTTTCACTGCTGATGAAAAGTGCGACGACTAAGGAAAAAAATTATGTCCTGCCAACAGAATCAAAATCTAAATCTATAAAACAGCATAACTGCATACATATTAGCCAAGATACATACCAAGACCAACTACATAAAACTGCAGATTCATCACCATATAAAGAACACAACGAAAAACAAGCTGAAAACCAAATGTTAGAACCAATTATCATTTTTTCCCCCTTCCCTTCTCTACTTCTGGACCCAAAAGCCACAGCAAACTTAGAATTCTATAAAACCCACATCCACGACAAGTCTTAACTATTGATACAAGTAGGAAATAAAACACCTAATCAGATCAAATACCCGTATGAAGAAACTATCTTACAGCATAACAAAGAAGTCAAGAAACAAACTGATTAACGAAATTAGCGAAATGGAAAACAATCAAATAAAAAATGATAATAGGAATGTTTACCGGGGTTTTTCGGCAAGACCAAAGAATTAGAAACGGCAGTCATTTTAGTACAGACTAAGAGAAAGTTTGCGCTGGAAGTATTTGTTTATGCAAGAAATGCTATTTCGAATGACTTCTAATGGAGCCGATAATTCGGATCATCTCCTCCGTTCGATGATATCGATGCTGCTAATTATGATTTAATAATATAGTGGCAGTACCAAACTGCTTCATCAACCTCCAGACACAGATCGTCTGATTTCCATATCGGTTGGACCCAGCCCATAATGGGCCCAGCTCAATTGGGTTAAGACATTATGTATGTACCTCTTTTTGTCAGGAACTGGGCTCAGGATTGTCCATATTGTTTTGGTGCTTGGGATGATTAACTTAGAATAAAACAAAATTAGAAGACGTAACACATAGTTCAGTGATGATTAAATTGTCTATTAACTGAAGAATTGTCAAATACTGACACCCATTTTGAAATTAAATTGACCAGGTAAAAATTCGACCATCGAAACCCCCGTAATTTCCAATAATCCCAACCCACGTACATTTTTACTTAATAATAACATATAGATCCCCCAATTTATTTTATTTTCACTAATTGGATAATTTTTAATTTTTTTTATCTATAACAAATAATAAATAATGTCAAATATGAAGTTAAGTTCTAATTTAAGGAATTTGGAAAATCGGTACCCTCAAAAAAATTTAAAATAAAAAAAATTAAAATGCATATAACAAATATTAAATATTACTTAAAATACGTAATAAAAGTATAAAATATATTAAAAATTTAAAATATGTATAAAAAATTTAAAAAATGGAGATAATGATACCTATGGCACTGTGGAAAAACTCCTAATTCAAAAGTTTGGAGATGATTTATCGTTTCAATAGGGTTGGGACCTGCTTGATAAGAATAAAAAAGTTGTACTGTTATTTATAAAAAAGTAAAACCTTAAGGAATAGGATGTCATTATCTCAATTTGTAATTAATAATGCTACTATCAGGAGAGACAAAAATAGATCCGACTGTCTGTCCATTCATAATGTAAATTCTAACATTCTTTGTTTTGGCTCTAATGGCCGGCTCCATTTCTATATTGTGCCGGGTCACAACGGAGACTTGTTCCTTGCGACAGCACTGTGCAGATCACCAACCCCGTCAGAAAAACAACAAGCAGCATCGGACGAACTTGTTACCGAGTGATCAACTTTGTATCGCGCTATAGTTTCCCTTATAAAAGGAACTCTGCAAAGGCAACTCTGCTTTGCTTTGGTTTCATCTTTAATTGCAGTATAGAAACCTCAGATTTTGGCTGCCAACTATGGCCGGTGCTGCCGGAGATAGGTCGTTGAAGGAAACTCCGACATGGGCTGTGGCCGTTGTCTGTGCTGTGTTTGTGATTTTGTCCGTACTTATAGAACATGGAATTAATTTTCTTGGCAAGGTGCTGTTAATTAACTTGGTTACAGGAAAATTTCCAGCTGATCACTTTAATAACTTCCTTTTTTAATTTGTTACGGCAGTGGTTCCACAAACGGCAGAAGAAAGCCATGATTGAAGCCCTGGAGAAAATCAAAGCTGGTTAGTTAATCATTACACCTCTTTAATTAATTACATTTTACTCTCAGATTTGTGTGCTGGCAGCTACAGGTTTTGGTATATGGTTTATGTCATTTGCGATTTACAATTACAGAGCTGATGCTTTTGGGCTTCATATCATTGCTTCTAACTGTGAGCACGACATTTGTTTCCAAAATTTGCATCCCTGCTGAATACGGAAACACCATGCTTCCATGCAAGAGTGAACATGAGAAAGAAGACAAAAGTGATGCACAGGACGAAGGAGATGATCATCGGAGAAAGTTGCTTTTGTACGCTGGTGATGTGACATGGCGTCGAGTTCTGGCAGCCCCTGCTGGCGGAGAAGATTACTGCTCTAAGAAGGTAAACGTCCTCTCCCCGAACATTTCCAATTTTAGAATGCGTATTTGATGCAAATCAAAGCTCAGCAGTTTTAAAAACTACACTACGTAAAATCTGTATTTCACAGAAAAGACATCCGACCGAACATCCCCAGAAACAATATAGCTAGAAGCTGATTACTTTAATTTTGTTTTCAGGGTAAAGTTTCATTGATTTCCCAGACGGGAATTCACCAGTTGCATATATTTATATTCGTCCTTGCCGTTTTTCACGTCCTGTACAGTGTCATCACCATTGCATTGGCCAAAGCCAAAGTAAGTTCCATAATCTAAAATCCTGCTGCACATGCAAGAACTCTGCTAGCCCCTTGAACTTTTCGAAAATCTTTCTGATGAAACTGTTTGCTGATCGATCTTCTATCAGATGAAGAAATGGAAGGCTTGGGAATCGGAAACCTCTTCCTTGGAATATCAGTTCACAAATGGTGATTCGACCGTCCTTTCTCCTGAGAAAAATGTCATTACAAATTAAATTGGATTGGGTTGGGCCTAGTTTTGGCCCATCAATAGTTACAGATCTAATTGAGCTTTGATGTGGGCTTTTTCAGATCCAGCAAGGTTCAGGTTCACCCATCAAACATCTTTTGTGAAGCGGCATTCTGGATTCTCCAGAAAACGTGGAATTAGGTGGATTGTAAGCATCAATATTCAGCAAAATAATAATAATAATAATCCGAGTTTTCTCTGCTGGAATTGATGTTTTATTTGTCTGTTGATCATGCCATTAATGCAGGTTGCATTCTTCAGACAATTCTTTGGCTCAGTAACAAAGGTGGACTATTTGACAATGCGCCATGGATTCATCAATGTAAGCGGGAATATTACCCAATCTAAAGTATCAAACAACGGGCAAATCCTGTAATAAAGATTTTGATAATTGATCATTTAACCCCTCCAATTCCGACACATGCAGGCACATTTTGCCCCTAACAGCTCTTTTGATTTCCACAAATACATCAAAAGATCCATGGAAGACGATTTCAAGTTAGTTGTGGGCATCAGGTATATCTTAATCCGACTCAGTTCTATTATTTTTCCCGAGAAAATTGTTCGCTCGCAGATGAAATTTATATAATCTGAATTACTTACAGTATTCCGCTGTGGATTTTTGCTGTAATCTTTATGCTTGTGAACGTATACAGTTAAGTTAATCACCCCCTCTCTATACATTCTCATGCATGCATGCATCTGATCGATGTCTCTGGAAAACGATTCATTTAATTTTAACAATTGACATTTCTTCTGCAGAATGGTATTCTCTCAGCTGGTTGACATTGGCTCCGCTCACTGTAAGATACTCTGCCAATCCAGGGCGCAAATGCAAAATATGCCAACTGCTTCTTAAGCTTTTAACAGTATATAACTGTATGCAGATACTTTTGTTAGTGGGTACAAAGCTTGAGCTTGTTATCATGGAAATGGCTGAAGAAATCCAGGATCGGACGGCAGTTGTCAGGGGAGCTCCGGTCGTTGAACCAAACAACAAGTATTTTTGGTTCAATCGGCCAGATTGGATTCTCCTCTTAATACACTACACCTTGTTCCAGGTAAATTCTCTCTACCATTAAATCTCCTCACAGAACTTGTTGAATTTTGTTTAACTAGATCCTGATTTTGTTTAACTAATACCCTTGTCAGAATGCATTCCAAATGGCATTTTTCTTATGGACAGTGGTGAGTTATTATATTTGAACTACATAAGTTAATTCGTATACCATCAAAAACACTTTCTGACTTCTGAGCATTCAAACAATTACTTGATTTGCAGTATGAATTCGGGCTTAATTCTTGCTTGCACGAGAGCTTGCCAGCAATTCTAATAAGGGTAATCCTCGGAGTCGCATTACAGTTCGTATGCAGCTACATCACTTTCCCCCTCTATGCATTGGTAACACAGATGGGATCTCAAATGAAGAAGGCAATCTTCGACGAGCAAACCGCGAAGGCTCTGAAAAAATGGCAGAAGGCGGCGAAGGAGAGGAAGAGCAGGTGGCGGAAAGCAGGAGCAGATCCCAGTACTACTCATAGTTATTCTCCAGGATTCCCGAGCGTGGAAACTCCACCAAGCCAAGGCACATCGCCAATACATTTGCTTCAAAACTACAAGAACAGTTCCAATCAAGCAGATATTGAAAGTACTACAAATTCTCCAAGATCTTACCAATCTGATACTGAGCTCTCAGAGATTGAAGGTTCCAGCTCTAATCATAATAATGATGATCATCATAACGATGAGTTCTCGTTTGTTAAACTTTGATTGATTAAATGAATTGTATATGCTATAGTTTTAAGGTTGGAGGATTTGAGTAGGAGTCTGCTCCACTTTCTAATAATTTTATTATAAAATAAAATTGTGTAGTTGATTTCTATCCATCAGAATGTAAAATTTAAATTGTAGGATAAAATTGCTGGCTATAAAACAAATTTTAAAGAAATATGAGACCCATTGTGAAATTCCAAAAGAATATCATTTGTAAATTTGGTATCATCGAAGGACCAAAATGCAAAAGCGATGCACTACGTTAGCAAGAAACGAAAAATGCTGCTACAACGAAACGCGTTTTTATGGAATCAAAAATGGTCCAACGCAGCACTTTTTAATTCTACTTCTGCTTCTTCCTCTGCTTCTTCGAGGCTCGTTGATCCATGAATCGAGCTCCGCAAACTCCAGTACTCAAAATCAACTAAATTGGTCTTCTTAAATCAAGTTTACCATCAGGGTTGAGATTAACCGGTTTTCCTAGTGATTAAAGAAGAGAGGAAACAAGGAAGAGAAAAAGACTTTAATTTTGAAGCAAATGTTTTGAAAAGAGATTGTTGATTTGCATTATGTGTTAAGTTATAGTTGTTGTTTTTCTTTCTCTGACGAGGAGTATTTGAAGTGCTAATGGTGTTTATTTAGCGAGTGTGAACTTGTTAATCGACTACTATGGCTAGGCGTCATGGATGGCAACTACCTGCTCACACTTTTCAGGTACTTACTTTTTTATTTTTAAAGATATTTTCTCAATCTATTCGAATTTTTGTTCGAAATGTGCCTTTTCTTGTGGAGTTACGAGTTATAATTGTTGTTAGATCGTTGTGTATTAATATTCTTTGAGTCCCGGGTATTTATTGTTCTTTGAGTGGCCTAATTTGTATACGTTTTTCTGTAAATGGATTATTGAGTTTTCTCTATGTTTTGTGAATGTTTTTGTTTCATGGGTTGCTCGACTTTTTCTTATTTGAGTTATTCTCTTCAAATATGTTGAAATTGCACAGCTTGAGTTTTGCAGCAGAGCAGTACCTTCTTTTATTTTGCGTTTTCTTTTTCTCGAGTAGGGTATTTGTCTTATTGAAAGTCAAGTGATATATGCTTGGGAGCTTGTGAATCTTCATGTTTGTGCAATGTGAGATGAGGGAGCATGAAACCCAGTAGTTTCAAATTAAGCCTTTGTATTTGCTGATTTGTTTTTAAAGTATAATCTTCTCGGTAAGTTTCTATTGCGATCACTGATATTGAGGTCAATTTTCATGGGGTACAGGTAGTGGCTATAACAGTTTTCTTATTGTTATCTGTTGCATACTATGCGTTCTTTGCTCCCTTCCTTGGAACAGAAATCCATGAATACGTGGCTATTGGTGTTTATTCTGTCCTGGTAAGCAGAGAGCGTTTTCATTTTCCTCTGACAATACCGCATTTTTTTTTCTAATCTTAATGTTTGAATTTGAATTTCAGGCATTCTGTGTATTCATTCTTTATGTTCGATGCACTGCTATTGATCCTGCTGATCCTGGAATTCTGCTTGAAGTGGACAAGACGTTGGTGTATAAATCACAAAATGACACAGATCTGCCTGGTAAGTATTCTGATAATTCTCCTTTTAGGGTGCCAAATTGCTAAATGAGGTCAGATTTCGCACTTTAATGGTACTGTGGGCTTATTTGGTTCCTGACTGAAGTGTACAAAGTTTGACCTTGGAGTTTCTCAGTTATGTCTACGGTTTGCTTTTGCCTCTTTCACTAGCTGAGCTGTCATCTTCCTCTTTATAAAAGTGACAATAATCTTTTTCATTTTTCAAGATACTTTCTGCTTTGTTTTTGATCAGGCAATGTATCTTCCATTGAAGAACCTTGCAAGGTAGCTCTGAATAATAGAAGAAAGTCTAATGGGCATGGTTCAGGTTGGTGCTCAAAAATTGGAGGTTTCTTTTGTTGTTGTCTTGTAATAGAAGATTGCCGCAAAGATGAAGATATTCTACAGCAATCTGGAGAGGAAGATGCTCTGTTCTGCACTTTGTGCAATTCTGAGGTACATGATTCTTATTGACAAAGTTCTCTTTTTGCACATAAACTGTTTGCTTATACAATACAACCACTGATTTCTCCCTAAAATACCCCAAAAACACAAGGAAAGAAGAAAACTTTCTATATCAAAGCTTCTTCTTTGCAGGTACGCAAATTCAGCAAACATTGCAGGAGTTGTGACAAATGTGTTGATGGATTTGACCATCACTGTCGGGTAAGAATTACATGTTCATCCTTGTTAATCTCTATTCTGGTGAAGTCTCAAATCTTCCATATGTTCTTTATCTGAGTGACTAATGCAGAAAGGATGTATTGGTTAGATAATTGATATTGTGTTCTATAGTTGAGTGTTAGCTTGCATTGAGGGTGCAAAGTGTTTAATAGTTTATTGCCTTAAAATTTGGTATAAAGATTGTTGTTTTAAATATTTTTGCTGTATATGTTTATGAATGCATTTGATATGACTAAGATTATCAACCTCTATGTTGCAGTGGTTGAATAATTGCGTGGGAAGAAAAAATTATATTACCTTCGTGTGCCTTATGGCTGCAAGCCTTGTATGGGTAAGTTTTAAAATCCCATGCCTAGTTGGGGTTTTTCTGTTTTGTTTCAACAACATGGCTTTTCATTTATCTAAGTCCACCAAGCTGTTAAATCTGTCACTTTGTGTCTGCCTGTCCATGTGTTTCAGCTTATTGTTGAATTTGGTGTTGGTGTTGCTGTTCTTGTTCGATGCTTTGTGGATAAGAAGGGTACTGAAAATCATATTATTGAGAGGCTTGGAGTTGGTTTTTCTCTTCCCCCATTTGCTACTGTGGTGGTATGTGTCTCATTTCTGCCTTTGGTAAAATTTCAATTGTTTCTGTTTTACACAGGGAAGTTTCTTTTCCTTGTTACTTTTAGAGGGAAATATTATTTTCAGAATTTATGTTATTGATTACTGTAATTGTAAACTGAACTTGTTGGTTTGACCTGTCAACAAAGGCAAAATGACTTAGTCTGGAATACATCCTCAATCTTGAAATCTTGATAATTTGTGAAATCAGATATTGGGTTGTTATTTATACTCCACAAAAAAGTTACTAATACTTTATACCATCATAAAGGCAGTCTGCACAGCTGTTTCTTTCCTAGCCACTCTGCCTCTGGGAGAACTATTCTTCTTCCACATGATTCTCATGCGAAAGGTAACTTACTCAAATGACTTCTTTCCTCCTGCTCTTCCTGCTTTTATCGTTCTATATATGCATATGTAAACACCAAGTCATTGTTGTTTCTGGGGCAGGGTATCACAACATACGAGTATGTTGTTGCCATGAGAAGTCAAAGTGAACCACCTGGACCATCTGTTGATGGAGGAGATCAACAAAGCCTGCCAACTTCACCCACCAGTTCAGCTATGACTGCAATAAGCGGAAGAAGTTCTCTTGGAATGAATTTGCAATACAAAGGTGCTTGGTGTACCCCTCCAAGAATCTTCGTGGACCACCGGGTATCACTTTCTTTTTATACTACTTGTCAGCTTTAATTAGCAGTGTCATTCATGTTGGAGACATGGACAGAATGGGAGTTATTTGATTTAAATTGTCAAACTACCATCTTTAACTGGTAAAGGCTATAAAATACTAATCATGATGATGGGTGCAATTATTATTGCTGCATAAAATTTTTTAATGTACTTCTTAATCTTGCTACTATGTTGCTAGGTTCATTACTGATTTTTGTGTATTTTATGAACAGGATGAAATCATCCCACATCTGGAGCCAGGACGCTTACCATCAACAATAGATCCAGATGCAGTAGGAACAGACAAGGGGAAAAGGTTGCCCCATCGTCCAGTGCGGATCAGTGCGTGGAAACTTGCAAAGTTAGATTCGAATGAGGCAATAAGAGCAGGTGCTAAAGCGAGAGCATCGTCTTCTGTTCTATGTCCAATCAGTTCTCGACATCAATATGATGCTGATCAATTGTCCAGCAGCAATGTGAGCGGGAGAAGTAGCCCAAACAGCAGTTACCTAGGGTTTCCACCCAGAAACACTAAATCAGGGAAATCGAAGAGCTTATATCCTCCCAGTAGAGCTAGCAGAGAAGACAGTGAAACGTGTGGTCAGAGTCTTAGTAACTTTAGCAGTCCCCATGTTTCCAACCTTGCCTCTTCTCCATTGGAGCAAGATATTTCTAACATAGATCGCTTCAACCCCATGTATCAATCATCTGCAGATCGATCTCTGTGGTCAGTAAGGCAAAGTCAAGGTCACAAAAGCACTGCCTGCAAAGCTGCACCACAAGTTCCTATCAGAAAAAATCCAAGTGCTGCAGAAAATTCAAGAAATTCAGTCATTTGGGATCCAGAAGCTGGACGTTTTGTCTCCTCTTCTTCCAGAGGTGCTGGTTCTTTACAGGTTCCCAGAGCAGAGCTTTTTTACACGGGACAATCTATATTTTTCGGTGGTCCTCTTGTTAATGATCAGCAAACAAGAGGGACAAGAAGTGGAAGTTCAATAGCTGCTAGCTTGGATCAAGATTCGACATCGAGTAATTATCAGCAAAGTAGATCACAGAGGGGTGGCCAGCTTCCTGTGTTTGTTCCAAGTGATTCTCAGCACAAGCAGTTTTCTTCTAGGTTACATTAACTTGAAAACTAAAAATTAGGAACAAGGATTTGTTTTGTTTTTCCTTCCTTCCCAGATGAATGGAGTCATAATTTTCTTTTTCATTCGTCTTCTGGCTTAACACATTGTGGCTGAAAATCCCGGGTTCCATGTATTCACATTCTTCATTATGGGGATACATGTATTAACATTGTTGAATTATGGGGATACGTGATAATTCCTGATAATAAAATGTTACAGAGAATAATGTCATAATTGACAATTAATTCTAAGGAAGTCGTCGTAGTATAGTGGTGAGTATACCCGCTTCGATCCATGGCAACAGCGAAATTTTCTTTTTCGAGAAGTTTTCAGGGCTTGGGCCATTTGGGCAACCTTACAAGAAGTGGTTTTTATTTGCATAAAAATTGGAGTTATTGTTATATCAATACTGCCAAATCCTTGCAACTATCGTCTCTTTCAAGAGAAAATCATACGAGGCTTCAGTCATATTCTTCTGCAACGTCTTTCTCTCAGCGCCACAATTCCTTCAGTTTCTTGACAGAATTCTGCAGCCATGCAAGGATCAAAATCCGTGGCAGCAACGGACTTCAATTACTGAATTTCCTCGCTTTCTTGGGACCATAAGATCAATGCCAGCCAATTCATGCAGCAGCATATTTCAAAGACTTATTAGTTTGTTGCAACACCGCCGCCGTTTACCAATACGCTCACCAAGCTCCCTCCGTCTGCAGAAACGCAAAGTGGAGAACATGCTTGGTTTCGTATGCCACCCTCATGCCTATAAGGTTGGTAGTACGCATTCATAAATTTGACGACAACAGACCAAAAATTCAGCGTGGATATATTCTGCTCCGAGACCCGTAAATGGTGCGAGTCAGTGGTAATTTCCTCTCAGGTTTTGAGTAGTTGGTAATTACGAGACGGAAGAACGCATCGGAGTTTGCAGAGAGTGCC
>BNST01002572.1:0-14478 GCA_019650275.1 Xylocarpus granatum | reverse complement strand
TGCACCGATTATCAAGCAGTCAACCAAGCAACTGTCAAGGATTGTTTTTCGATCCCAACAATTGATGATATGGTGGTCAAGTTACATGGAACGAAAGTTGTTTACCAAACTGGATCTCAAGGCTGGATATCATCAAATTTGCATGAAAGAAGAGGATGTGCAGAAGACAGCATTTCATACACATAGTGGACACTACGAGTACCTAGTCATGCCTTTTGGACTATGCAACGCACCCTCCACCTTTCAAGCAACCATGAACAACATCTTCAAACTTTATTTGCGTAGGTTTGTCCTAGTCTTCTTTGATGACATTTTGGTCTACTCTAGGAACCACGATGATCAAAGAACACTTAGCAAAAGTGCCTAAGGTGTTAAGAAGAAATCACTTCGTTATCAAGCCATCCAAGTGCATGTTCATGCAAGAGGAGCTTGAATACCTTGGTCACATCATATCTGAAGATGGAATGAAGGTAGACCAATGGAAAATAAGAGCCATGCAAAAATGGCCGACTCCTAAGAATGTCATAGAACTTAGAGGATTTCTAGGCTTGGCAGGTTAGTACCACCGATTTGTTCACTAATACGGCGCCATAGCAAAACCATTGACGGACTTGTTAAAGAAGGACGGATTCCTATGGACAAAGAAGACTGAAGATGCATTCAAGTTATTATAGCAAACTGTGTGTGAGACCCCAGTGTTAGAACTGCCCAACGTCAACCAAACCTTCGAGCGATGTTGGCCATCATCCATGCTATCAAGGTATGGCGACCTTACCTTCTTGGGAGGAAGTTCCTGATCATTACAGATCAACAACCTTTTAAAATCCTCATGGAGCTGAAAATTACCACACCGGAATAGCAAAAGTTCCTTCTCAAGTTGCTGGATGAAATTATCTACAAACTGGGCATGGAAAACAAGGTGGTAGACGCATTGTCCAAAAGCAATGGAGGTCAAGCGTTGTGGACAGCGTGTGAGCCCTAATGACGCATGCCTCACTGCCATTAGCGGAGCGGAGTGGAATTTATGGACAGAAATCAAAGAGGCAATAGAGATTGATCCCCAAAGCCAATAACTCATTGAGAAGATTGAGAATTTTGACCCTAAGGTTAGTAAATTCACCCTTAAGAATGGATATATTTGGCACAACCAGCAGGTGTATATACCAAACATACTGGGAGTAAGAGGGAAGATCTTGAATCACTTCCACAACTCACAGGAAGGACATTTAGGATGGTTCCATACTTACATGTGGATCAAGCTATTCTTTTGGTCAGAAGGATTCAAGGCAGAAGTCAAGAAGAAAGACAACAGTTGTGACATTTGCCCATGGATAAAACTAGAAGATGGCAAGACCAAGGGATTGCTACAACCTTTGCCATTACCCGTACAAGTTTGGAAAGATTATAATCACATCCAGCAGCAGTTTTCCAACTTTCACCTTGAGGACAAGGTGAGTCTTCAAGAAAGGGGGATTGTTGAGAACCTAAGTATGCAGGAAAGGCAATGGGCAGAAAATAGGGCAGCAAAGGAGAGCATGGGCCCAAAAATATGCACAACAAGCATGGCACAACAAGTGTGCAGCCCAGGCTCGGCCAATATTTGACTTAATCCTAATCAATGAAGGACATTCATGCCAACAAGAGTTCCAGCAGAAGAAGGATATTCACATCAAGAAGAACTCCAACAGCAGTAAGACGTTTATGTCAAGGAGAGTTTGAACAAATCCAAGACAAGAAGGACTCCAGCATCAGCAGGATACACATAGTGCAATTCGAGCAGGAGAAACTCCAGCAGCAGTAGGACATCAAGAAGGGTTTAGCTTCAACATGTTGTTCACGTCAAGCAGAAGTCTTGGGATAGAAGAACACGCCCTATGGAAGTCCTAATCTTAGATGGAAACAGCAAGATAAAGACTAGCAGCTGTAGGAGATAAGAGAAGATAAGGATAAAGAGGTTTAGTCAAAATAGGATTTGTCAATCAAGAAGACGAAGAATCCTAGTAGAATTAGGAAACATTTGGATCAGGTTTATCTTGATAAGATTCTAGTTGTCTTAGGAAACCTTGTTGACTTAGAAAAATTGTCCTAAGTGAAAAAGGAACTTAAGTACTAGTTAAATTAGAAAAGGTTGTCCAATACTATAAATGCAGCCCATCATTTGTTAGCAGGAACATATGCTCCGAATTTGTATATTTTCATTCATTAATCAAGAATCAAGGTTAGCATTCTTACTTGTATTCTTGTTTATATTTTGGTTATCTTCTAAGAGTTGTATTGAGATAACTTGGGCTTAAGTCAAGGTGAAGAGTTGTCTTCCTTGCTTATGAGTGTAAGTTGAAGTCAAGAGTTGTCTTCTTCAACCAAGGTAAGTTAAGATAGATTTAAGAGTTGTCTTGCCTATCTAACATATCTTTTATCATTAATCTATCCAGAAGGGAAGCTTAGGGGACAAGAATCAAAGAAAAGAACTCAAGGATAAAATGGGACAGCAAGTTAGGAGAGGTTTTAAAAGTCGTGGTAACCCCTAAGGTGAAAAAAAGTTGGAACAAGAAATCGGGACCCCGACAGTTCAGGAGCGACCGGAACATCCCTGCGGGGGCAGCAGAGGCTTCAGCCTTGTTTGAGAGTGCATGGGACGAACTTGTGGGAGCAACCAGAGCACCCTTGCAGATGTGGCTGAGCCATCGGATGTGTTTGACATTGCTTAGGATGAACTTCTGGGAGTGTCAGATACATTCAGTAATGTGCGGACAAACTTCTCGGAGCATCCCTGCAGGCACAGCAGAGGCATTGGATGCGTTAGCATTACTCGGGATGAACTTCTAGGAGCGAACAAAACTTCTCCACAGGAACGGCAAAGGCTTTAGGCATGTTCAGCCGTGCGTGGGAAAAACTTCCAGGAGTGACCAAAACATCCCCATGGACACGACAGAGGCTTCAAGCGCATTGGGTAGTGCACGGGACGAACTTACTGGAGTGGCCAGAGCATCCCCGCAGGTGTGGCAGAGCCGATGGGTGCATTCGGCAGTCTATGGGACGAACTTGTAAGAAACGACCGGAACATCCCCATAGGCATGGCAGAGGCTTCGGTCAAGTTGGGCAATGTGTAGGCGAACTTCCGGGAGCGACTGGAGCACCCCTGCGGGCGCTGCATTGGTGATAGGCGCATTCGGCAATGAGCGGGATGAACTTCTAAAAGCAACTAGAACATCCCCGTGGGTACAGCAGAGGGTTTGGTTGAGTAGGGCAGTGTGCCGGACGAACTTCTAGAAGCGACCAGAACATCCCCGCTAGCATGGTAGTGGCATCGAGTGTGATAGGCAGTGTGCAGGATGAACTTCCTGAAGCAACCAGAACATCCCCGCGGACACAGCAGTGTTGTCAAACACGTTCAGATGTGCGCATGATGAACTTCAGTAGTGAATGAAACATCCCCACTGGCGCGATAGTGGCGTTTGGCGTGTTAGTGTAGGGGTCCCAAGTTTTTTCCCAACTTTTCTACACCCTAGAGGTCAGCATGCCTACTAAAATCCTTCCTAATTTGCTGTGCCGTTTGATTCTTGAGTTCTTTTCTTATATTTATGTCTCCTAAGCTATCTTTCGGGTTAACTAATATATAAAAGATATGTTGGATAGGTAAGAAAACTCTTAAACCTATCACAACTTGCCTTGGTTGAAGAAGAACAATCTTAACTTCAATCTTAGCTCTTAAGCAAGGAAGACAACTCTTAACCTTGACTTAAGCCCAAGTTATCTCAATACAACTCTTAAAAGATAACTGAAAAATAAACAAGAATGTGAGCAAGAGTGCTTACCTTTGATTCTTGATTAATGAATGAGAAATATACAAAATTCGTAGCATATGAGCTTCTCACAAATAATAGGCTGTATTTATAGTCCTAAGACAGCCTTATCCTAATTTAACTAGTACTTAGTTCCTTATCCACTTAGAATATATTTTCCTAAGTCAATAAATTTTTCTAAGTCAAATAAAACAGTATAAAGATAGACCTTATCCATTGTTTCCTAATCCTACTAGGATTCTTGGTCTTTCTTGATTTTCTACCTAGACTAGAATTCCTACCTTATCTTGTATTCTACAACAGTTGGACTTTATCTTTGCTTTTCCTTCTAGGACTAGGACCTCATTGCATATCCTTCTGCCCTTAGAATTCTCCTTGGCATGAATATCCTATTGCTATTGGAACTTATTACACATGTCTTATTGCTGATAGAACTTTTCTTGGTGTAAATGTCCTGCTGCTGATGGAATTCTCCTTCGCATGGATGTCCTACTGCTGCTGGAACTCTGCTTGGCATAGATGTCCTACTGCTGCTGGAACTCTGTTGCATAGATGTCCTTCATTAATTAGGATTAAGTCAAATACTAGTTGGGCCTCATTGCTAGGCTGCACACTTTCTATTGCCATTCTTGTTATGCACATTTTTTGGCCTCTGCTCTCCTTTGCTGCCCTGTTTTCTGTCCATTGCCTTTCCTGCATACTTAGGTTCTCAACAATCCCCCTTTCTTGAAGACTCACATTGTAGTTTTCCCAACCTTGTACGGTAATGGAAAAGATTGTAGCAATCCCTTGGTCTTGCCATCTTCTAGTTTTATCCATGGGCAAATGTCACAATTGTTGTCTTTCTTTTTGACTTCTGCTGTGAATCCTTCCGACCAAAAGAATAGCTTGATCCACATGGAAGTATGAAACCATCCTAAATGTCCTTCCCGTGAGTTGTGGAAGTGATTCAAGATCTTCCCTCTTAGTCCTGGTATGCTTTGGTACATACAACTGTTGTTTGTGCCAAATATATCCATTCTTAAAGGTGAATTTACAAACCTTAGGGTCTAAATTCTTGATCTTCTTAGCATGCTCTTGGCTTTGAAGATGAATCTCTATTGCCTCTTCGATTTTTGTCCATACATTCCACTTCGCACTGCTAATGGCAGCAAGGCATGCATCATTAGGCTCACATGCTGTCCACAATACTTGACCTCCATTGCTTCTGGACAACACATCTGCCACCTTGCTTCCCTTGCCTGGTTTCTAGATTATTTCATACTCATATCCCAGCAACTTGACAAGGAACTTTTCTGCTCTGGTGTGGTAATTTTCTGCTCCATGAGGCTTCTCAAAGGTTGTTGATCTGTAATGATCAGGAATTTCTTCCCAAGAAGGTAAGGTCTGTTAAACATGAAGAGATTGAGGGTGAAGATGAAAAGCCCAAATAACTCTTGGATTGATCTATGGATACCCATATCAAGCCCAAAGGCAAATACAAGCTAACTACAAAAGGACGAAATAACGGCTAGTTTTTTAAATTGAAAGATATGTTGTTATGTGTTGTACCTAGCTGTTAGAAAAGTAATGTAAGCTTGTACCTAGCCATTAGGATGTTGTATATATAAACCCAAGATGTGTAAATATTTTGAGATAGAATAAAAAGCTATTCATTTTTCTCTCTTCATGCATTTTCTCTCTACTTGCATTTTTACTTGGTTTATGTTGAATCTTTCAAATTGTGAGCTAAACACATTCAGATTCTATTTATCAACATGGTATCAGAGCAAGGTTGCATCTAGAGAGTTCCTTTCAGCATCTCTCTTTTATTTTTACTCTCTCTTGCTTGTGTGATCAATCTCCATTGTGCAAGGCCAGGTTGCTGAAATTAAAATGGCAGCACAAGTGGGAAGTAGTTCTGCCAAAAGAGAGAATTTTTTCAATGTTGATTCCGACTATAAAATCACCACTAAGCTTACCACCTTTCCTCTAAATGGAAGGAACTACTCTACATGGGTGACGAATGCGACAAGGTCCTTACTGGGCATAAGGGTTCTGGGATTTGTTGATGGAGAAATTAATCAACCTAAGGTGGGAGATAAAGAATATGCTGAATGGAGATATGTTGATAATCTTGTCATTACTTGGATTATCAACTCCATTGATCAATCCTTGGTTGGTGCCTTCAACAAAGCCAAAACTGCCAAAGACCTTTGGAATGAACTTGCTAGAAGGTTCAGAAATCAAGGAAATCTCTTAAAAGTCTATGAGTTGAGGGAAATCATCATAAATGCGAAGATGAATGGGAGCGATTTCCTTTCCTACTCCAACAAAATCAAGGAAGCATGGGATGAATTGGAGTGTTTGAGGCTGATTACTACCAATGAGGAAGAATTGGAGAAAAGGGCCAATGAAGATCTTGTTTGTTTCCTCTTGGCAGGATTGGGGCCTAGTTTTGGGGACCTTAGGAATCAAATTCTAAGGAATAAGGAGATGTTGAAAATGAAGGGATTGAGGGTGAAGATAAAAGGCCCAAATAACTCTTTGATTGGCCTATGTACACCCATATCAAGCCCAAAGCCCATATCAAGCTAACCACTAAAGGACGAAATAACGGCTAGTAAGCTAATCACTAATGGACGAAATAACGGCTAGTTCTTGAAATTGAAAGCTATGCTGTTATGTGTTGTACCTAGCTGTTAGAAAAGTAAAATCAACTTGTACCTAGCCATTAGGATGTTGTATATATATACCCAAGATGTGTAAAGTGAAAAACAAGCATCTTTATTCTTTCATCAATACTTTCTTTCACACTTCTTTGTTTCTTCAATATTTTTCACATGGTATCAGAGCAGGTTTCATCTCTAATCTAGCTTTTTACCTTTTGTTGCTTTGTTGGTTCTTGGTGTATTAAGACATTCCCCTTCATAGCCAAATTAAAGAATGGAAAGGGAGGGCTCGTCATACAACACCAAGAGCAGAAGTTCCTTCAAGGGAGTTGATAATGATGGTAACACCACCTTGAAACTTACCACATTTCCCTTGAATGGAAAAAATTACTCAATTTGGATCAATCCCGCTGAAAGAGCATTATGTGGAAAACGAGCATTGGGTTTCGTGAATGGAAGAATCACAAAGCCCACAGACACATCAAGTGAAGAATATGAAGATTGGTGTTATAATGACAACTTGGTGTACACATGGATTTTAAATTCCATGGAACCATCCTTGGTAGGTGCATTCTCAAAGGCTGAAACTTCTAAAGCACTTTGGGAGTCTATCAAGAGACAATTTGGTCATCAAGGAAACTTGATGAGAATATACGAGTTGAAGCAGTTCATCAACAATATCAGCCTTAGTGGAGGTGATCCGATAGAATATAACACCAAAATTAAGGAGGCATGGGATGAACTTCAATCATTAAGGCCGAATACTACCAACATTGAAGAGGTGGAAAAAAGGGCCAATGAAGATCTTGTGATATCGTATTTGATGGGTTTGGGTTCGGACTACGAAGATCTTCGGAATCACATTCTTAGAATTGAACCTTTGCCTTATTATGACGATGTTGCAAACAAGGTTAATAAAGAGTACTTGCAAAGAAAGATTTTGAATGGGAATTCAAGCAAGGCTGAGAGAGGTAGTTTGGTGGACAGCAAGGAAGAAGGCAGGATGGTCCAAGGAGTAAAAGTTAAGGCTAAGTGTGATAAATGTGGGACGGATGCACAACCTTAGAGACAAATGCTGGAAGTGTGGGCACTGCAAGATGCTTGGTCATACTAAAGAAAAATGTTGGGTTCTTAATCCACATTTGAGGCCAGTTAACTTCAAGGAAAAGGCGCCACCACAAGGTGCTCAAAATGCAATCGAAAAAGGGAACTCAAAACTCCTTGAGGATTTGGCCAAACTACTTCGGAACCATCTTCCAAGCTCCTCTCAAGGTATGATTTCCAACTCACATTTTAAGTTTGACCCTTGGGTTATTGATTCAGGTGCTACTAATCATATGTTTAGAAATAAAAACATGGCATCTAGAATAGAAACCCTAGGAAACATTAGAAATGTGACAATAGCCAATGGTAGTGAAATACCCATTATGGGATTAGGAGATATTAAAGTTTTATCCAAGAGAACAAGTGGCCTTTATATGCCAAATTTTTCATCAAATTTGCTATCCGTTAGTAGAATAACAAAAGACTTAAATTGTCGTGTTACCTTTGAACCCAATAAGGTGATATTTCAGGACATGTCAACCGGGAAGAAGATTGGTGAGGGAACCTTACATGACGGCCTATATTTTTTGGATAGTACCAATCAAGCCCTTAGAGTTGAGGAAGACAGTGGACTTCAGAAACTTTGGCATGCAAGACTAGGCCATCCTCCTAGTAACATTCTGTGTAAAATGATTCCGAAAATGAAGTTTAGTGATTTTAAACAATGTAGGGCTTGTAATCTCGGAAAACAGACTAAACTTCCTTTTGAACATTCGGAAACTTGTTATAATGAAATATTTGATCTTGTTCACTCTGATCTATGGACTTCTCCTTTAGAATCTCACAATGGCTTTAGATATTTTGTCACATTCATTGATCACAAGTCGAGATACACTTGGATATACTTGATTAAAAACAAATCAGAGACCTTATCATGTTTTAAAGAGTATGTTTCCTTAATTGAAAATCAACTTGGTAAAAGGATTAAGATTCTTAGGAGCGACAATGGGGGAGAATATACTAGTCACGCCTTTGAGAATTACTTGAGCACTTTAGGGATAGTTCATCAAACGACTTGCCCCTACACACCTGAACAAAATGGTGTGGCCGAGCGGAAAAATCAGCACATTTTAGATGTAGGAAGGTCACTAATGTTTCATCACAATATCCCTAAAAGATATTGGAATGAAGCCATTCTCACTGCCATACATTTGATAAATCGTATGCCTTCGAAGTTGTTGAATGGAAAATCTCCTTTTGAATTGTTGCATAATAGGCAACCAAACTTATCTTATCTAAAGGTATTTGGCTGTACTTGTTATGTTCACATCCCTAATCATGCTAGAGATAAATTGAGTCATAGGAGTGTAAAGTGCATATTTTTAGGGTATTGCATTGATAAAAAGGGTTATAAATGTTTAGATCCTTCTACGAATGAGAAATTCTTGTCAAGAAATGTTACTTTTCTAGAAAGTGATCCATACTTTGATAAAGTGAGAAATGAAGGAGAAATGAAAGGGGATCCTCTTCCCCTATCTATTGTAGGTAATCAGTTGAGTTTGTTAAGGAATAACAATCAAATCAATAATGGAGTTAGTTTGAATGAAAGCGAAAAAGAGGATTTTATCGATGAAGATTCAACACAACAGAATGGTGATATTCATGAACCATTAGAATCAAATGAGGAACAAAACATAGTTAGCGAAAGTCAAAGTGAGGAAACACCTTGTGATGAGAACCCTAATGATCAATTAGTTTTAGAGCATGAAATCCCATTTAGTTCCTCACCGGTGGGTCAAAATGAGAGAGAGTCCGATTCTTCATCACATGATCAAAATTTTCCTCTTAGAAGATCTCAAAGAATTAGGAAGCCTCCATCCGAATGGCAGAAAAATAGGGTATTCTTTTATGGGAACAAAGTCACAGCACATCCTATACAAAATTATTATACCTTAGATAATGTTAAAGAGAGTTATAGAGTGTTTTTAAGCAAATTGGATAGTTTGAAAGAGCCATCTTGCTACAACGAGGCCAAGGACATTCCTATTTGGAGAAATGCCATGGATGAGGAGTTGGGAGCTTTAGTTAAGAATAAGACATGGGAAATTGTTACTCTTCCCCAAGGTAAGAAAACAGTTGGGTGTAAATGGGTGTACAAAACCAAGCTGAAGAGTGATGGTTCCATTGAGAAACATAAAGCTAGATTGGTTGCTAAAGGATTCACTCAAACCTATGGTTTAGATTACACGGAGACATTTGCCCCAGTAGCCAAAATGAACACCATTAGAGTTATTTTGTCCTTAGCCACTAATTATGAATGGGAAATGTATCAAATGGATGTTCGAAATGCTTTTCTCCAGGGGGAATTAGAAGAAGAGGTTTACATGGATATCCCACAAGGATACAACATTAAAGTACCAAAACCGCATGTATGTAAGCTTAGAAAAGCCATCTATGGCTTAAAACAATCTCCTAGGGCCTGGTACTCTAAGTTGTTAGGTGCTTTAACTTCTCAACACTTTAAGGTTAGTAGTGCTGATCACTCTTTATTCATAAAACACTCCAATAATGGTATTACTGTTGTGATAAAATATGTGGACGATATCATTATAACAGGGAGTGATACTTTGGGAATAAACAGCACTAAAAGTTATTTAAAGTCTACTTTTGATATTAAAGACCTTGGACACTTACGGTATTTTCTAGGTATAGAGATAGCCCATTCTAATAAAGGGCTATTTCTATCCCAAAGAAAATACACACTTGATCTTTTGAAAGAGACAGGTAAGCTTGGAGGGAAGATAGCATCAACTCCAATTGAAGTACAAGCCAAAAAGAAGGAGGGCAAACCAATTGAAGACATCAAGCAATATCAAAGAATTGTAGGTAAGTTAATCTACTTAACTATTACAAGACCTGACATTTCTTTTGCTGTGAATCAGGTAAGCCAATTCATGACTTGTCCAATGACCAATCACATGGAAATGGTGGACCGAATACTCAAATATCTCAAAGGAACTCTAGGACAAGGATTACTAATGAAGAAACATGGACATCACCAAATTTTTGCCTACACGGATGCTGATTGGGCAGGAAGCATTGAAGATCGCAAGTCTACAACTGGATATTGTACTTTTGTTGGTGGGAATTTAGTGACTTGGAAGAGTAAAAAGCAAACCGTGGTGGCCAAATCAAGTGCCGAAGCTGAATATAGAGCAATGGCTTCAACCACCAGTGAATTGATATGGTTGAAGGCATTGGTTGAAGATTTGGGTTTTAATGTCGAGGCACCTATGAAGCTACATTGTGATAACAAATCGGCGATACATATTGCAAACAATCCGGTGTTTCATGAGAGGACCAAGCATATAGAGGTAGATTGTCACTTTATAAGAGAAAAATATTTGAACAAGACAATCTCAATGCCTTATGTCAAGAGCGAAGATCAATTGGCGGACATATTCACCAAACCTCCGAGTATTCAACAACTTCAAAAGTTTGTATGCAAGTTGAACTTGATCAATTTGTTCAAGCCCAACTTGAGGGGGAGTGTTGAAAATGAAGGGATTGAGGGTGAAGATAAAAGGCCCAAATAACTCTTTGATTGGCCTATGTACACCCATATCAAGCCCAAAGCCCATATCAAGCTAACCACTAAAGGACGAAATAACGGCTTGTAAGCTAATCACTAATGGACGAAATAACGGCTAGTTCTTGAAATTGAAAGCTATGCTGTTATGTGTTGTACCTAGCTGTTAGAAAAGTAAAATCAACTTGTACCTAGGCGTTAGGATGTTGTATATATATACCCAAGATGTGTAAAGTGAAAAACAAGCATCTTTATTCTTTCATCAATACTTTCTTTCACACTTCTTTGTTTCTTCAATATTTTTCACAGGAGATGCCACCATATGATGATGTGGTGAATATTGTGGATAGGGAATTGATGGCTAGAGAAGCATTTGATAGAGATGAGTCTAAAATTGAGAAAGGTGCATTTGAACCTAATAAAGATTTAGATTGTTATGTTATATTTGAACCTAATAAAGTAATATTTCAGGACATCAAGACCGGACAATTGATTGGTGAGGGAAGAGAGAAAAATGGGCTGTATGTTTTGGATGATTCAAGCAAAGCTTTTAAAGTAGATAGTAGCAAAATCCAAGAACTTTGGCATGCTAGATTAGGGCATCCTCCTAGTCATATTTTGCAAAAATTAGTTCCTAACTTGAAATTTGATAAGATCAAAGATTGTAGTTCTTGTATTTTAGGAAAACAAACTAAGATACCTTTTGTACAATCTCATCATGAATATAATGATTTATTTGCTTTGGTACATTTTGATTCGTGGACTTCTCCCACTCTATCTCATAAGGGCTTCAAATATTTTGTAACTTTTATAGATCACAAATCTAGGTATACATGGATTTATCTTATTAAAAGGAAATCTGAGGTTTTTTGTTGTTTTAGAGAGTTTGTAATATTGATTGAAAACCAATTTGATAAGAAAGTTAAGGTGTTCAAAACTGATAATGGAGGAGAGTATGTGAACAACTTGTTTAAAGAGTTTTTAGTTAGTAAAGGAATTGTTCACCAAACTACTTGTCCTTACACTCTAGAACAAAATGGAGTGGCTGAACGTAAGAATAGGCATATTTTAGAGGTGGCAAGAACTATGATGTTCTATCACAATGTACCTAGAGAGTTTTGGGGGGAAGCTATTCTCACATCGACACATCTTATTAACCGAACACCATCCATGGTACTGAAAGGAAAGACACCAATTGAGATTGCTTATAGTACCCAAGCCAAACTTGTCCTATCTTAGAATTTTTGGATGTGTATGTTATGTACATATGCCAATTCATTCAAGAGATAAATTAAGTGAAAGAAGCATTAAATGCATCTTTTTAGGTTATTGTGTAGATACTAAGGGTTATAGGTGCTGTAATCCCTTAACTAAGAACAAGTATATTTCTAGAAATGTTACTCTCGTAGAAAATCACTCATATTTTCATAGCAATGGTAATGGAAAAGGTGAAGTTGATGATCCACTTCCTTTAGCCATAATACACAAGTATATACCACTATCTAGTGACGTACTAGGCAACCATGACCAACACTTGAGTAGTGATAACATAGAATCACAAGATGAATAGTCTAATGAGGGTGAAACCAGCAATGAAAGTCTAGATGCACATTCACCTAGTGAAGTAAGTGAAGATTTACAGTTATCATCCAGTAGACTTAGAGGCGAGGGAGAGCAAAATGAAATACATAGGAATGAACATTTGAATGTTCAAATAGAATCACTATCTAGTAACCAAGATGGGCCATCTATTAGTATACGAAGTGAGGGGGAGCATGTTGCACCTATGCAAGGCCCAAATCCCCCACTTAGGAGATCTCAAAGAATTCGACAATCTTCATCGGATTGGATGAAGAAAAGAGTGTTTTCCATGGTAACAAAGTAATCGCACACCCTCTTGACCACTACTACACCTTAGGAAATGTGAAAGAGAGTTTTAGAGCCTTTTTAACTAAAGTAGACACCATTAAAGATCCTAATAACTTTAAGGAAGCTAGGGAATTATCAGTTTGGAGACAACCCATGCAAGAGGAATTGGATGCTTTAGTTAAAAATAATACATGGGAATTAGTACCTTTACCTTTGGGAAAGAAGTCTGCATTTGATGTTAAAGATTTGGGAAACTTACGATATTTTCTAGGTATAGAAATCGCTTATTCCAATGAAGGGCTATTTGCTATCCCAAAGAAATATGGTCTTGATTTGTTAAGTGAGACAGGAAAACTTAGAGCAAAGCCGGCTGTGACACCTATGGAGGCATTAAGAAGGAAGAATGAGGATAACAAGCATGAAAACGAACATGAAAAGGAGGAGCCATACAAGGACATCAAGCTTTATGAAAGACTTGTATGTAAGCTTATATATTTAACTCTTACACGACCTGATATTGTTTTTTTCTATGCAACAGGTAAGTCAACACATGTCATGCCCAAAGAATATACACATGGAAATGGTGAATAGAATTTTAAGGTACATAAAACAAGCACCGGGGTAAGGAATCTTGATGAGAAGAAATGGCCACCACAAGATATGTGCTTACACAGATGCGATTGGGCCGGTAACTTCGAGGACAGAAGATCAACCACTGGTTATTGCACATTCGTGGGAGGTAATTTGGTGACTTGGAAAAGCAAGAAGCGAAGTGTAGTTGCAAGATCGAGTGCAGAAGCTGAATATAGAGCTATGGCATCTATTACGAGTGAATTGGTTTGGATAAAATCATTAGTGGAAGAATTAGGATTTTCAGTTGAAACACCTATGGACATGTACTGTGATAACAAGGCAGCAACACACATTGCATCTAATCCAGTGTTCCATGAGAGGACCAAGCACATCGAAGTTGATTGTCACTTCACAAGAGAAAAGTACTTGAGCAAAGTGATCAACGTGCCTTATGTGAAGAGTGAAGATCAACTTGCGGATATATTCACCAAACCATGTACTCATCAACAACTTCTTAAGGTGAGTTCCAGGTTGAACTTATTCAATTTGTACAAGTCTAACTTGAGGGGGAGTGTTAAAGATAAAGAGATTTAGGGTGAAGATGAAAAGCCCAAATAACTTTTGGATTGATCTATGGATACCCATATCAAGCCCAAAGCCCAATTCAAGCTAACTACTAAAGGACGAAATAACGGCTAGCTTTTTAAATTGAAAGATATGCTGTTATGTGTTGTACCTAGCTGTTAGAAAAGTAAAGTAAGTTTGTACCTAGCCGTTAGGATGTTGTATATAAAAACCCAAGATGTGTAAATATTTTGAGATAGAATAAAAAGCTATTCATTTTTCTCACTTCATGCATTTTCTCTCTACTTGCATTTTTACTTGGTTTATGTTGAATCTTTCAAATTGTGAGCTAAACATATTCAGATTCTATTTATCAACTGGGGTT